>JAJHUR010132034.1:0-16130 GCA_027495735.1 Lutjanus campechanus | reverse complement strand
TGTCGCAGAAACACACACACACACACACACACACACACACACACACACATTTACTGACATATTTTTATTTCCCTGTTAATCGACCTTTTGTTTGTGCAAATAATGACTTGCGTATTTTTAAATTTGCAAGAACAACAACATAAATATTCACCAGGTATCTGTCGTATATCTGACAAAATTTATTTTGAACGTTTTGTGAATGCAGTAAAAATGTAATAACACTGTTATTACACACTTTATATGCACCTGTCGTCTGTTGATTGGTTAATGAGATACACAAGTTCCTGTGGAGCTGTGGACGTTACTGGACAGACGTGCACGCAGTCACACTTTAATGCAGGAAACGGACGTTTGTGTCCCGTTACAAAGATTTACAAAATCAGTGTGCAAAGTATTCGGACCGTCCTGAAAACCGTTTCTGGGGGTTTGAATCTTCAGTCAGAATCATCTGAATTAACTTTTGTTTACTAATCATGTTTGATTTTTTTTTATCTAAATGCATCTGTCACACACTTTTGTCCTGCGACGCTGAACAAACTCCATAATAAAACTTATTCAAACAAATATACTGTCTGTGCAAACATAAGCTACAAGTGAGCACATGGCTGACATGCTGGTCCTCCCACACCAGGTGACCCTTTAGATCAAGAAAAATACACCAAAAGATCATCTTTTCTTCTGGAGTATTTATTGTGTCCTCACCAAACAGCTCATTAATGGTGTATTTTGAACTACATTTTGAATATGAATTTATATTACTGTTGATTTAATGCATGTTAGGAGTCACAGATAACATAGCAGACCTTGGCTAGCTGCCATTTATCTGCAGCTTTAGCAAAAATGTCCTCACCTCAACAGTTTATTAATTAATAAATTAATCAATCAATCATTTTGGGTCTGTTTTTAATTAGAAAAAGGACAAAATTCTCTGATTTCAGCTTCTTGAACGTGAATATTTTCTGGTTTCTTTACTTGTTTCTGACAATAAACTGAATATTTTTGTTTACATTTGAGGACGTCATCTTGGACTTTGATCAACATCTTTTCACCATTTTCTGACTTTTCATGGACCAAACAACTAATTGTTTAATTGAGAAAGTAAGTAATCAATGATGAAAATAATCATTAGCTTAAAAACACTATATTTCATCCAAAAGTAATGGAAAGTAATCAAGTAACATTACTTCAATAGGTACCACTTTAGTATATTTGTAATTTCTTAAAAATTAAACTCAAATTTCATGGTTGAGTAAATCATAATTAACAAGTGCCATTTTCATGTAACTGGTGATAATTGCAAAGCAACATATTTGAAATTTCTCTGAATTCACCCACAAATTCATCCACAAATTTCATGGCAAGTATGTGTTAATTCGCAAGTGTTGCTGTTACGCAAGTCGATGGAAATGACCATTGCACATGTTTGAATTTTCTTTAAAAATAACCTCAAATTCACCCTAAAATATCATGGTGAATATATGATAATTACTTACTAAATTTGGGGGTAATTTGCAGCTGAATTCAGAGAAATTCCAAATATGTTGCTTTGTAATTATCACCTACGACATGGAAACAGTACTTTTGGGGGTAATTTGAGGATAATTTGTGGGTAATTTTAAAGAAATTTTAAATATTTTACTTGGTAATTACCACCTATTTATCGTGAAATTATGGGACCTGGAAATTGAAGCGTTACCCTTTAATATTGTGATACTTTGATTAAGTATATCAGATTACTAACCCTGACTGGAGGTCAGGAATACAAAGAGACCCAGGAGTCCACCGGTGTCGTCTCCGGGTCTCGCCATCAGATGAGAACCATAAATATCTCTCATGACATTTAGTATCTTGTGCAGACGTCCCCACATGATGCTGTGAAGTCAGAAGCTGTGAGATATCAGAGACTCAGGGATCAATTATTTATGAAACACGTGTAAGAAAACAAGGAAGTGTGGAAATGTGCAGCCAGCACCAAATGTTCAGCCGAGCGTCGTTTTTGATTGACGGCTTCAGCTGCCGACCCGAACGTTTGTTTTCTGGCAGTTTGCCTTTTGAAGCTTTTAGCTAAATGTTTGGTTGGTGACAGTTGTGTGTTTGTGTGTGTGTGTCTGTGTGTGTGTGTGTCCTTGTGTGAAGGTGGTTGTGCAGAACTGAGCCCGATTTTTATTTAGTCCATCTATTTAATAGGCTGTTTGTTTAAGAGGAAAACACACTTTTTACATCCTCGCACGCATACGCGCACAACTGATGTGATAAATAACCTGCTGTCTCCAAAGTTTGTTTAAAGTGTGAGACTTTTTTACAAGATGGAACTAATAAACCGAAGACAGACACAAGGGAATAATCTGACAAAGGGAAGAAGGAAAGAAAAAAGAAAGTAAGAAGAAAAGAGGTATAGGAAGTAAGGGAGGACAGAAGGAAGGAAAGAAGAGAAAAAGGAGGGAAATAAAAAGAGGGAAGGAAATAAAGAAGGAAGGAAAGAAAATAAGGAATAAAAGAAAGAAGGAAAGAAGAAAAGGGAGGAAAGGAGGAAGGAACGGAAAAAAACAAAGAAGGAAGGAAAGAAAAAAGGATGAAAGGGATAGGATAGGTGGAAAGTAAGAAGGAGGCGGCAAGAAAGAAAGAAGAAAGGGAAAAATGAGGGAAGGATGGAAGTAGGAAGAAAGAAAGAAGGAAAAGGGAGGAAAGAAGAAAGGAAAAGAAGGAATAAGGATGGCAATAAAGAAAGAAGAAGAAACAAAAGAAAAAATAAGTAAAGGAGGAAGAAAGGTGGTAGAAAGAAAGAATGAAGAAAAATAAAGGAAAGGAAGAAAAGGAAAGGTGAAAACAAAGAATGGAAAGGATGGAAAGAAAAAAGAAGAAAGAGGACGATGGAGGTAAAGAAGGATGGAAAGAAGCAAGAAAATAAATGAAGGAAAGACAAGGGGAGGAAGGAAAGAAAGGAGAAAGAAAAAAGATGGAATAATAAAGAAGGGAGGAAAGAAAACATAAAAACAAGGAAGGAAAGGAGGGAAAGAAAGAAGGAAGGAAAAGGGAAGGGAGGAAAGAAGGAAAAGATGAATTCAAGAAAAAGAAGAAAACAAAGAAGGAAGGTCAGGAAAAGAACAAAAGAAAGAGGGAAGGAAGTAAAGGAGAAGGGATAAGAAAGAATAAAGAAAAATGTAAAGAAAATGAAGGAAAGGAAGAAGGAAGGAAGGAAGAAGAAGGAAAGGAGGACGGCAAGACAGCAAGATGCAAACAGACAAATTTGGCAGGACAGCGAGAGATTAACTGGCTGAGATCAGCAGAGAGAGAAAAGAAAGGAGGGAGCAGAGAGGAGGGATGGAGGGAGCAGAGGAGAAGAAGAAGAAATGGACAGACACAATGACGAGGAGGAGGAGGACACAGAGAAAATGGAGGGACAGAATGAGAAGGAGGACGCAGAGGGAAGATAAACAGAAAGAAAAGGAGGAGCGAGCGGGTTGTTGTGACTCAGAGGGCAGCTGAAGGTCTGACGGGGACAAACAGTGTTTGGTGTGAAGCCAGCTGTATTATTGGACGAGCTGTAATGAGACGTAAACGGAGACGACCGGAACAACAGAGCAGCTACGGTTCTGTCAGGCAGCGGAGAACCTCTGGTTAGTCACATCACACAGGAACGTTAAACCACACACACATCTACCCGTGTAAGGCTCCTTATACGCTCTGAGAAAGATAACTAGAACCATAAAGGAGATTCCTTTTGGCTTTCTGATAGAACCTTCTACACTTGGAACCCTTTCAGAGAGTTCTACCTTGAACCCAACATAAAGGGTTATTCCTAGAACCATCTGTGAAAGGTATCACCTAGAACCCCCTGTGAGAAGCTCTACAGAGAACTCTTTTATGTTGTAATTGTTCAGCAAAGAGGTTCTGGAGGTTCCACACAGAACCTTTCCACTTTCTAAGGGTGCCAACAAGAGCCCAACCAGGGGGTTCTACTGAGAACATTTTAAATCCCAAGGGTTTTATCTAGAACCCACCCAGGTGTTCTACAGAGAACCTTTTTTTGAGAGTTACACACCAAAGAACCTTTTTATATTTCAATGTTTCTATCTAGAATAAACTTAGGGGTTCTCCTGAGAACCTTTTTAAACCTTAGGGTTTTATCTAGAACCCACCCAGGGGTTCTACAGAGTACCTTTTTTTATTTTGAGGGTTACAGAACACACCCATGGAGTTCTGCAAAGAACCTTTTTATATCCCAATTATTTTATCAAGAGCACACCCAGGGGGTTCCACTGAGAACATTTTTATATTCTGAGGCTTTTCTCTGGAATAAACCCAGGATTTTCTACCAAAAACCTTTTTATAGTCAGTGGGTTCTACTGAGAACCGTTTTATATTATGTTCCAAAGAGCCCTTTGCGAAAGAGTTCTTCAGGGATTTCAGCAATCCTTGAAGAACTCTTTAGATGAAAACGGTTCTTAACGGACTCTTCGGTCTTATGAAGAACTCTTGACAAAGCATTTCTTAAAAGTGTTCTTCAGAAGCGAACGGTTCTGGTTAGAACCTCAGCCCTTCAGGAAGAACTGTTTTGGAACCCTTATTTTAGGAGTGAAGTGTGTTTGAATGAATCCAGATATGAACAGAAATAAATAGAGGTGTGCAGATGTTTATTTACAGCTGTTAATTCTGGTGCACTGAGGTGGATTTCGTCTCAACAAAAACATAATAAAAGACTTTTAATTTTAATTCGTTCTCTCTTCATTCGTTAGAGAACACAGAACAGCCGGTGGTGGTGGGGGGGAGCATTATAATGGGATTTCTTTCTTGAATAAAAATATATTTTAATTATACAGCTAATTACATAATCATGTATTCAGCACAACAAAAACCATTTTTCTGTATGTATTCTAATACTACGACCTTTTGTGTGTCAAAATTCAAGTCCTTCAAGTTTTGAAAGTTTTACCAATTACTAATCTTTTGTTTGCAATTTTTTGAGTTTCTCAAACTCAAAGATTCATGTTTATCTAAAGAAGAAAAGTAAATTATCAACTAAAGATTAAAGATCAGCAACAGTTTTCAAAGTTTATATCAAAGCATAAGAGTTCGAGTTCGGGCTCAAAGCTCAAAAATTTGCTTTACAGTGTAAAACTGATTCTTATATTTTCCAAATGTAAAAATATGGAGCCATAAAATATGTGTCATAGCCTCCAAGAACTACCTATGGATGCCAAAAAAAGTCTTCAAGGAAAAGAGAGAATTTAATCGTTATGCTCCAGACAGATTTATTTTCTTTTTTTGGGCCAAAAATGTCTCTTTTCATCATGAAGGTTACAGACTCCTCGTCTATCCGGTGAGCTACAATCGGACTCACAGTAACTCACAACCCAGTTTCCCAGAGACAAACTGTAACAGCAACGTTTCGCTGCTGAAAATTTGTTTGCCGCCTGGACAAAATATTAGAGCCTGTGAGGCAAAACAAGCTCCATTTCTTTCTTTTGCACAAGAGGGAAAAAAAAAAAAGAAAAATTGAACATCTCAGTCAACTTAGATCTTTAGCTGTCAGATAAACACCAAAGACCTGTTAGGAGACCTACAACATTTTTATGTTGAACCTGAACAGACTTGAAGGTTATGTACAGAAAGTTCAAAAAGAAAAAAACGAAACAACCCTTTTTATGTGTTTTGAAGGTTACGTGGTGTCTTATCGGCGTATTTATTCCCCCAAAAGGCCTGCGAATGATATATGAGCCACTTTTAGAGCCGCTTTTGTCAAGGCAGAAGATAAACGTTGTGGTTTCAGGTTGTTTTGTTCATTTCTTTCTCTCATTGATAACAAAGTGACTCTCATTTATTCAAAGGAAAGGACACTTGAACCGTGCTTCCTAACAGTCTCTCTCCTCTTTTCTCTCTGTCTGTCTGCAGTTTGTGGCCCAGCCGAACTGCCAGCAGCTGCTGGCCACGCTGTGGTACGACGGCTTCCCGGGCTGGAGGAGACGACACTGGGCGGTCAAACTGGTCACCTGCTTCATCATCGGACTGCTGTTTCCTGTCTTCTCGCTGGTACGCAGGGAGGAGGAGGAGGAGGGATGGATAGTAAGGAAGGAAAGGAAAGGAGGAAGGAAGGGATGATGGAGAAATTCAGAGTGAGTGAGGCAGGAAAGAAAAGAGGAAACAAAGAGGGAAGTGGAAAGGATGACAAGGAAAAAACTGAGTTGGAAAAAATAAGGGAAACATCGGTTGAGGGGTGGGAAAGAGAGATTAATGAATGATGAAGGAAAAAGGACAAGATACAACAGAAGAGGAGGAGGAATGACTGAGTGCAAGAATAAAAGAATAGTAGGATTGATAGAAAGAGGAGGGAGGAAAGACAAAGGATAGAAATGCATAAAGATGGAAAGAGAGTGGCATGAGGGAAGGATGGAGGAAAGAAACACTACTGTTTCTTCCTCAAAGTAAATTTGTTGCTAGGCAGCAATCAAGCAAAACTGTCGGTTTATTGGCTGGAGGAGCTGTTGCCAGGAAACGTGAACATGACAACAACACTCGACCTAAAAACAAACAGTGAGAGGAGGAACTGTTGTGATTATTTTGAAGAGGAGGTTTGAAAGAGGAAGTAGAAGTGAGCAGACTTCTCATGAGGAGGACGGGACTTTTACTGTAAACAGCAAATGACCAGGGAGGAGCCCCCGCATTACCGCAACACCGCGGTCATGTGATGCCCACCGCGGGGCTCATTACCGTCATCACATAATCACAAATATTATCTTGAAGGGTCAATCTCATGTTGAGATCAGCACAGAGATCTGTTAATACACTAAGGATCAGTGTCAGGAACACAGCCTCTGATTGGTCGACCAAAGGTATCTTGGGATTGCCGATGGGCATCTAACAGGATACTAAAAAGCAACATCTATTTTCAAGGCTGAAACATCCAACTACAGAAGACTTTCAGTGTTAAAATTTATCATGATGGATTTATTTTAGCACATCTCCAAAAAGACGCTGCAGTTCAAGGCGAGATTAAGAGACACAGTCGCACCAGAGCTGACGTTGTAAAGGGACAAAGCTAGCGTTAGCGTTAGCTTAACGTTAGCCTTTCCTGCTCAGCTTACTTCGGGGCTAACCTGTCAGTTTTCCAGCAGTTTGGAAATAACAGATGAGACTCTTTTTTTTGGTGTTGAGAAGCTGCAGCGTTTATTAACTGACACACTGTAACCTGAACTGTACATTTACTGCCACGCTGACGTTTCTGCTCCGCTATGAGCAGCACTTGCATGCCACATGCATTACATGCTGCCCTGTTCCTTAAAGGAGCTATGCTACGCTTATGACAGTATGCTTCAATAAAATTTTATTCTGTTTCTGTTGAGTTTGAGTAACGTAAGACGTGTTTTCTGTTTACGATAAAATTACTGCTTCTGCAAATGGAGTCTGGTGATTTTGGTGGTTTTACACTTTAACTAAAATGTCTCTGTAGGGATCCTTTCCATAATGTTGTCAGACACTTAGAATAACAATCTGAGCCTGTCACTGCCAAAAGCAAGAACGTTTAGGAGGCGAAATTTGACAGTGTGCAATTGCCCCCTAAGGATTACATTGCAGCCAGTTTCACGGCTGAGGGCTGCAGCTCTCTCCATAAATACCGGACCTGTTTCCAAAAACTGTGGTCCCATTTGTCACTTAGGCACAGAATTATGAAAGAATAGGGTCCAGATTGAGAAATTACCAAAGTTACCCTTTGATTTGGTGACCTCTGTGGTGCATTCAGGGACTCTGAATACCAAAATAAACCAGACTAAAGAGAGTAGATGGCTAAACAAGGTAATCAAATCTTAATTCAGTTATGTTTACTCTGGTTTTCATTGTTAATGTGAGTGAGATAATTCACTTAAAGTCTGTGTGAGTGTTGCCTTAATGTGATTAAGTTATTAATATTTTAATAATGCACATAAACACACCTCTCTGTCTCTCTCTCTGTCTCCCTCTCTGTCTTTCTGTGTTGTTCGATCGCTTTTAAAGCCTCACTGGCATGACTCAGAGTAGGATGAGGTTGCCAGGAGCGAGTAGATGAGCAGAACAAGTAAACAAGCATCATAACAGCAATAACACTGGCAGTAATAACAGTAACAGCTCTGATAGACGCAGCTTTCCAACAATAATGCGAGGTGGCGGCTGGCTGAACATGAACGCCATCAGCTTCTGTACAGTCGCTCTCTGTCTTCACGGTTTGAAGACAAGTTTAAAAAGCTGAAGAGACATTAGTCGTCTTTTTAGGCCTCCATCACTGTCTTTCTTCCCCGTTTCAATACAAGAAAAACTTTGCTGTTATATAATATCACAATTTTGAGGAGTCCTGCCTCTTCTGTTTGTGTTATTTTGTTGTTATGGATCATTTAAGGACAAACTAGTCAATCTTTCTCCTGATCTCCTGTCCTTAATCTCTCATCCTTTCTGTATCTTCATCCTCAGTCCTTCTTCTTTTCTTCTCCGGTCTCCCGTCCTTCCTTTGTCCTCATCTCTCTGAGCCTGTTTACACCTGGTATTAACATGCATCTTGGGTGATCCGATCCCAGGTGGACGGCTCACAGTCTGTCAGTTCACACCTTGCATCACGATGCGTCTCCACATACGTCCTTCTCTCTCGAGTGACCACTTGTGATCAGATCCCACCTCCCCACTTTATATGCAAAAAAGAAATACATAGCTACATTATTCTTTTTGGGTAGGGACGCCAGGGACACGTCCCTACCAATATCCAGCCACTAATGTGTAGTCACTATCAATACAACCGCTGTCCGTAGTGTTTCGTCAATGATTATGGCACACAAAGGGTTAACAGTCGGTCTCTGCTAGAAGTCCCGCCTCTAACCTAAATATCGCTCTCCGATTGGCTCTGCCGGTTTCTCGCTGACGTACATGTGATTGACCGTCCCCGCTGTCACTCCATCTGCTTGTAAAAGCTACTTGCAACCTGTTAGTTGGACAGGACAGGAGGCAGTGCATGTATCTGCAACCGCGAGTGTAAGTAGGGAGGGCAACCGAAAAATTTATTTCCAGAAATCAACATGAATATTATGATTATAACATCAGTCTAACCTTAAATTCTCTTTAGATATTCAGATATGCATTATAAACATGTCAATTACAACTTTTTTTTTATTCTAAAGCTCAAAGATTCAAGTTTTTATTAAAAAAAAAAAAGTATTATCATATGTGGCCCAAACCACCTCTGAATGTGGTCTGAATGAGTGTTATCTATCTAAATGTGTCCTCAAGGCGTCTTTGGTGCGTTCACACCTGTGTTTAGAGCTGTCCATTTGTGATCAGATCATCCAGGACACGTGTTAATGCCAGGTGTGAACAGGGCGTCTGTCTTATTAACTCCATTTAACGACTCCCTCTGTCTCCTCCTCCTCCTCCTCGTCAGATCTACCTGTTGGCTCCAAAGAGCGCTCTGGGAAACTTCATCAAGAAGCCCTTCATCAAGTTCATCTGTCACACGGCGTCCTACCTGACCTTCCTCTTCCTCCTGCTGCTGGCCTCGCAGCACATCGCCCGGACCAACCTGCACATGCAGGGACCCCCACCCACCATCGTGGAGTGGATGATTCTCCCGTGGGTGCTGGGTATGTAAAACTCACGGTGGCAGAGGTGGCAAAAGTTCACACATTCTTTACTCAAGTAGAAGTACAGATACGTGTGTGTAAAAAAAAAAACTGATTTGACTTCTTTACTGCAGTAAAAGTGAAAAAGTTCAGGCTCTGAAATGTAATCAAAAGTATAAAGTAGCTCAGCTGTTTCTGTGCAAAACTAACTGAACCATTTCTCTGCGGTTGAGTCTCCCTCTATGTCTGTTTTGTCTTGTTACGTCTTTTTTTGTCTTTTACATCTTTTTTGTTCTCATGTCTTTCATATTTTTTTTGTCTTGTTACGTTTTTCATGTCATTTTTCGTCTTGTTTTGTCATTTTTGTCTTGTTACGTCTGTCATGCGTGATATGCACCGACTGATCTGTATATAAATCGTCTGTTCTGTGTCTTATTGTCACTTCGATTGAGACTGAAATCAGTCTTGATGTGAGCCTGTTGAGCCTAAAATGTAAGGAGCAGAACATGAAGAGATTTTTGTTCAAACGTAGGGAGCAGAAAAATAAATATTCCAGTAAAGTAGAGATACCTGAAGAATCCTTATCTACAGGAAGGAAGTAATTTTACTTGTTTTCGACTGTATTTTCACTTTTGATACATTAGATGCAGCTCAAAGAGTTTTAGATGACATTTCAAATAATAAAATATTTAAAACCATTAAAAAGAAATTCACACACTGAGTCATTTTGGGATTCACTGACAAAAGTTTTAATAATGTATGGCATCATTCCTTTTCCTTTCTTATCCAGTGTTCCCCTTAATAAATAATGTATATCTCATATTTACAAGCTCTAAAGACTTGATTAAGTCACTGTCCGGTGAGCAGTCGTAATCTGATGAAGAAGCATCTTTTCTAGGCAGTAAAACAAAAACAACCAGATTCATCAGTAAAATAAATAAATAAATAAACTTCTTATCTGTTTCATTTTTTTCACTTTGATTGCTATTCATCAAGAGGACTCTGAGTGTGTGTGTGTGTGTGTGTATGCTGAGATGTGGGTGTGTGTGGTCAGATGCTCGCGAGTGTGTGGAGGAGGTGTGTGTGTGTGCGTGTGTGTGTGTGTGTGTGTGTGTGTGTGTGCGAGGGTGGGTGGGTGGGTGTGAAAATGAGTGATTACATCTCCATATTCTCTCTCCGAGCTGACACCAATCATTTCCAAATCATAACCATAATCACTTGGAAAAATACAAAACCATCTGTTCTCCTTCATCGTCTCTTCCGCTCTCGTCTTCTGTTCTTCTTCTTCTTCTTCTCTTTGAAACACTGAGCCACAAAACGCTCCGGATGAAAAGAAACGACACCGAACATGAGCCGGTTGTAGTTTTTTTTTTGTCAGACAAAATAAACTGTTCCCCCATTATTCTCGATCAAAGTGCATTTACATAATTATAAGTTCAAGTTTTCCTTTTTATTTCTTCTTTTAGTTCTACTTGTATAAACTTCCTTCGAAATATTTGAATATTTCTTTATTCATTTGTGCGGTGTGGAGGGAACTTGATAAAACACAGCAAAATGTTTATTTTTTATATATATTTTTTACTACTTTTAAATTATTGATGTATTTCATCCAAGCGTGTACTTTGCTCACTGTGCTGCAAACTCATATCATTGTGTTTATATCAGTGATATCAAGACAAAGAACGTGCTGAAACACTGGCATCCTATATAGGTTCAATATCTTTTTTTTTTAGTGAGAAGGAAGAAAATAAAGTTCTTACCTTTGTCGTCACAGTCAGGTGACCTTCATCATGGTAACAGTAATAAGGATCGGTTCATGATGTTACTCACGTGAGTTAACTTTTGTTACGTACGCGTTTTAAATTGGCTACATGAGGAAAGTTAGCTCGGCGGTGGAGGTGCACAGACGCGTCATGCATCTTTCCAACCAACAGAATCATCTGTATTCTGATAGAAAGCCAGAAAAGGCAGCAGATTTTACCGAAAGTCTCGGTAAATCGGGCAGATGTTTTATTTTCTAACCTAATATTCATGGCCAGTGCAATTAATACACCTTCACACCATTAAGTGTGTTACATCTTTCATGTTTGTCTAAAAGTAAAAGTGGTTGTCTTGTTTTTTTCTAAATAATATGAGCAATTACAGGTAGAAGAAATATTTGTTTCCATTGCATTAGTGCTTCTCCCAACAACTCACCATCCACTTTTAGTTTCACACAGGACATGAACGGTGGCCTCCTGGGTGATAACCCTCCTCCATTTTTTCCCCACAGCAAAAACACGCTGTCTCTGCACTGTGTAAGTCAGTACAGACTAAACCAGTGAAAAACAAAATGACATCGGCGTGTTATTCATACACCATTTGGTGATAATACCAGGCTAAGGGGAATCAAACCAGGATCTTACTCTGAAACACAGTGGAGGGTCGGCTGTCAGGTTCATGATTTATATCAGATTCCCTGATGTTCATCACATGTTTAAGTTGTCAAAACAATCAGAGAAACTCAGAAAAGTGGATATTTTATGGAGAACAGCTGAAATACCAAAGGACTTGTGAATTATTTAGAATAAAACCTGACTTTTTCTAAAAGTCAGTCGTACAGAACAAATGTGTTGGCTCTCTGCTCGCCGCCCCGAGCTGCTGCCAAAAGACAAAAATATTCCACAAAAGTTTGGTCACGGAGCAGAAACCAAGCAAACACAAACCACTGATGGATGACATGAATGTGCTCACATATGCATGACTGTGTGTGTGTGTGCATGTAAATAACTTTCTGTGTGTGTGTGTGTGTGTTTCAGGCTTCATCTGGGCAGAGATTAAGGAGATGTGGGACGGGGGGTTCACAGAGTACATTCACGACTGGTGGAACCTGATGGACTTCGCCATGAACTCGCTCTACCTGGCCACCATATCGCTGAAGATAGTGGCCTACGTAAAGGTAAATCACTTTACATTGTTTTGACAAGTCATTTAAAACATAAACATGCGTTAAAACTTTAGAAATGAGGAATGAATTAATTTAGGCTGAGTTAACAGGTTATCTCATTGTTTTAATTTGCTCTCATCAGGAAAACAACATAGGAGTTAGTTAATTTAGGTGGTGTACTGTGGGTATAAATGTTACATTTGCAAAATTTCTTCTTTTATTTAATTGGGGACCCAGATAAAATCTCCTGTGACCCACCAATGGGTCCTGACCCAGTGTTTGAGAATGATTATCCTATATGACTGAATCTTTGTTGGGGAGCGATACAGAATGATTCTGAGTGTCACACAGGTTGTGAAGTGAAAAACCAGATGTTTATCTGCACTGCAGAAAAATATCCCTTTTAACACCATGATAATAATTTTCACTGCATTGCCAAGAACCGACATTAGAGATCTGAGCACTGTCGCGCAAAAGAGCATCAACATGCAACATTAAAGTTTGATTTTTTTTTAAATTAAGAAAAAAATTAGGTGTAAGATTTATTTTAAAAACATCAAAAACATTACTTTATGTTAGAAGGCGTTATTGTTACAAGGCTTAGATGAAGGATGATAATGATGTTTTTTTGTTGTTTGTTTGTTTTGTTTTTTAGTTTGTATTGTTTAAATAAAAAAAAAACATGCAATATTGTTGAAAGGCAAGATTAAAACTATTTTAATTGATAAAACAGAGGAGCTGAAATATAAAACTGGAGGCACAGAACGAGCACAGTCAGAACTTGGAGTAACGTCATCGTCAATTATTTTACAGAAAGCGAGTTAAAGTTAACGACAACAACAACAAGACTTGGGAGAAAAAAACGAGGTGATATTCAGGCCCATTTTTATAACAATGAGGCTGAGAAAAAGAAAAACGATCGCATTAGAAAGGAAGGAAGCAGTGTGGCCATAAAACAAGCTGCTGAGAAAACCACAAAGCTAAACAGACACATTAAAGCCCACCACGAAGAAACTGAGGCGGGGTAATAAGAAAAAGTTGTTGTTTTCTTTAAGCTATATTAAGCCAACTAGTAAGGCGGCGGTGTGACATTGTGGAGGCCGTGTTGTGGATCATTTAACCTGTTTTTCATCAGTTAAAAAGATAAAATCCTACATGAAATAGGTGTTGACGATAACTATGATATGTTAAAATAACCAGGACAGACTTCCTTTTATTATCTGTTATGGTTACAGATTCTCTCTCCGCCTCCTCATACTTAATATCTTTTCCTCAAAGGAGACAAAATTCCACAATAAATAGAGTTCAAGATGAATTTGACTGATAGATTTTTCTCATTTTCTATCTATTGATGTAATATCGTGATCGTGAAATCTTATTAATAATTGTACCGTGACAATCTGACATCTTGACAGCCCTAATGTGAAATAAGTTTGACGAAAATAAGACTAAAACAGTATTTATAGACTAAAACTAGACTGAAAGCAGTTTAATTAAGTCGTTTTTTATGAGTAGATTTTCAAGTCTGTACTTTAACTTGTACTTAAATATTCATTACACCATGTAATCTGCTTAGTTACTTTCAAAATCATAATTGAGTACTCAGACATTTAGTCAACTAAAACATTGTTTAAAAAGACAGGATGAGGTTGATTAAATATAATAAAAACGACAGAACTAAGACTAAATTTAAAAAAGAAATAAGCTGACAAAATTAACACTATTTGATGAAATGGGACAAAAATAGTTTTCATGAGTATTATTGTTATTAAAGCTGCTACAAATTTTGTTGATTTTGGAGCCCCCTGTGGACAAAAGTGGAAGTGTTTCCACTACCGTAACCACAAAATATAACTTCAAAATAGATCAATCTAAATAAAAATCTCCTCCAGATTCTTTTTAACCGGCTAATGTACGACTCACTGAATTAAGAATTAAACTCCCTGCAGTAGCTTTAATGTGAACTTTAAACCTCAGATACGACCCTTGTCCTTTAAAACGGCGCCCTGAGTCTTTGAGGGTCACATGATTCAACAGCGGGTTCCACTTTAACGCAGTAATTCTCTCACTTTCGCAGCACGGCTTTCAGCTTCAATAATATTTTGTATGGCTGCGCACTCCACATGCATACAAGATTTATCTATTTATTAAGAGCGAATGGTGAAATCATGCACAGACACACACACATAAACACACACACACACACACACACACACCAGACGGCCGGGCCATCTGCAGCAGCTGTGAGTCACTGATGGTGGCGGGTGGCCCTCCTACACAGGTCCTACACACACACACACACACACACACACACACATATATATAGTATATGTACACACAGTTTTATAGGTGGAGACATGCATATATATTCAGATATAAAGTGTGCACATACACACAACTGTATCCTCACGTACATACACAAGCCCATGGCTACACACACACACACACACACACACACACACAGAAGTAGCTGCAGGCATAAAATATTTTACTTTTTTGTCTTTTTCTCTTTTTTTTCCTTTAAATATTTATCAACATTTAAAATCCTCTGGAGAGCTCTGCAAAATTTCTGCTCTGTCATTGTGTGTGCATATGTGTACAAGTGTGTATAAGTGTGTGTGTGTGTGTGTGAGAGAGAGAGTGAGACAGTCAGACAGACAGACAGAGGGAGGGAGGGAGTGCATCTGAGAGAAGGTGCGAGAGAGTCTATAAATTAATGAGTGTGCATCTGTGTGCATGTTTCTGTTTCTGGCTGTTCCCCCGTGTGTGTGTGTGTGTGTGTGTGTGTGTGTGTGTGTGTGTGTGTGACGATGGTGAATGCTAATAGAGGCAGAGTTAACAAGACAGACGTCCTGTGGAAGTCTAATGGCTGAATTTAGAATGAGGAAGAAGCCAAGCGTGAGACAACCGAGCGAGAAGATGTGGAGAAAGACGGTGGGAACGGAACGGGACGGAGCGAGAGAGAGAGAGACAGACAGATGCATGAATAAAGCAAAAAAAAAGTAATAGAAACAGAGGATGCTGGGTAGAAAGAGCTTGGGTGACAGTTGGAAAGAAAGACAAATGACAGAAAAGGAGAGGAAGGTGTGTAATGTGGGATAAAACAGGATTGAGAGGAGAAGCCATGAAGTCGACTGTGAACTGTTGTTGAGTTTCAAAAGATCAGCAGGGAGCTTCAGGGGGATTCAGGGGATTTATGACGCTTGTCTTTCAAGGAATACTCTATAAATAAATACTCTATAAACAATGAATTTTAATGGGAATGACATGTTAGAGTTAATTTAAAAAAATATTGGTTAAAAGAGCAGAATGTTGACTGTTTAGAGATAAGAGTAGTTTTTAATATCCGGTGCTTGTTGACCATCCAACCCGACCCTCATCCTGAAGGGCAAAGCATTTCTGATGTCTGCACATTATTTTTGTGTTTTTGTGATTATTATATCATTCTGTAGCTTCCCAGTAGTATTCATTATGTATTCAAATGCAGACATTCAAATTCTGGTCCATGCGTGTTTTGACATCAAAATGTTCTTTTACTGAGCCCTTCTAAAAACTTTATGTTTACACCACGAGAAACTGAACCGAGCTCAGCAGCTTCTGAGTGAACACGGCCGAACCAGAACCAAACA
>JAJHUR010132032.1:0-13803 GCA_027495735.1 Lutjanus campechanus | reverse complement strand
CCTCCAGTGAGAACCACCACCCCTCTGAGCCTGCACCAGAGCTGCAGGATTCAGAGGAGAAGACTTCCTCTCACACCCTGCCAGCTAATACAAAGTACATTCTGACCGCTGCAGGGGTGGGCGCCTGTGCTCTGCTGATGGCGTGGAAGTTTAAGAATTAAGGAGATTTAATACCTTTAAAGGAAGAGAAGATTAGGCTTTAAGGCTTTGAAAAAGAGGATCTTAAGGGTATGGTGCCTTATTGTAGTCACTGGCCTGGGATAGCGTGAAGCAGCTGTTTAATAATTACCTATAGTAATAATAGCTGACTTGCCAGACCTTTGATCATGTCATTAATTATTACAAGCCTGTTATTAAGTCCGTCGGACCATCTTTTATCATTTTATTGTTGAAAGAAGTTGATCCTAGTGAGCAAAAATCAAATCTACCCTTCTTATTCTCGTTATGGAACTGGGTTGAGATCTCAGGTTATTTATGCACTTGATGCAAATATGTGCTTCTTTGTAAAGGTTTGTCGATGCTGTGTGTTAACGATAGAAATGTTTGTATGTCTGATAAGCACTTTGAAGATAAGACTGTTGGCTGTCAGCCAGGGAGGATTAGCGCGCCAGGGACCTGAATTTTACTGGACGTGGACGAGGGCTGCACAATTAAATCAAAATATTAGTGAAAGCACAATATGGCTGAGTGCAATATCCAAATTGGAGAAGCTGTCATTGTTTGATAAAGGTAAAAAGTGTGACAAAACAGTGTTATAATGAAGTACTGCAGTGCTGCAGGGCTGCCCTGGCCTACAAATTTCATTCTCCAGATGGAAGAAAACATGTTTGTTTGGCACAGACCCCAACAAATATCACATCATTATGATCTTGAGATTATTTTTTTCAGTGAAAATGAAAATCATGACGCAAAAACGATAATTCCCAGTAATTGTGAATCGTGACATCTGTGAAAATAATCACTGTGATATTTGTTTTTACCAAATCGTGCAGCCCTCATGGGGACTGTGACAGAAAGAGTACCAGCATCGCATCTGTAAGTTTTCTTTTCCTGCCGACAGTTGGAAGTGGGGGTGTTAATGAAGGCTAGTGCACTGTCTGTATTTATTTGTACATATATATATGTAGGTATCAAAATATGTATGATGTGTCAAAAACATTCCAAAGCAGTTAGATATTCAACACTGAAAGAATCAGTCGGCTAAAAACTGCATAATTAAATTACTTACTGGTTCATAGTCTAGACGACTGGTTCCCAACCTGGAGGTCCCGACCCCGGCGAGGGGTTGCCAGTAGCCTTGGGTATCGTTCGAGTATTTTTGAAAACCAGTATCGATACCTTGGCTTTGATATCGCTTCCTGAACGATGCAATTTTATAAAATCCATTTTAACAAAAAGAACATTACAGTACACGAGGTACAGGTGCTCATTTTAAAGGAAGAACCTGGGAGCAGCTGGAGAAACTACTTTCACTCTGAGCACTTTACTCAACCTGGAAAACTGAACTAAAATTAAGAAACTGATGGAATATCTGCGCAGTATTGGTCCATATAAAAAATATAAAAACTCCTTAGGTTTTAAAGTTTGGTACTGAATAACAAGGCGTTTTCTGATTACTAAATAGTATTGAAGCAACTCAATTGGTATCATATAAGTATTAAAGTTCACTATCCAGCCCTAGTCGGCAGAGCTTCATGCGGGGTTGTGTGTCATTCCTGATTTTAGGTGTAAGCAAACTTTTTAAAAAAGATATACTGTATCTCAGTATTTCCTTTATTTCTATGAGTAAAGCTTCATGAAATTGTTATTTTTCTAAGTTTGGATTGTTATTTAAAACAGTGGTTCTCACCCTTTTCAAACCACAACATGATACATGAAAGCTCCCAAACTCATATTTCTGAGTGCTACTCTCTTTTTCTCCATCAATCAATAAAATGTCATAAAATGGTGAAATATGTCAATCAGTGTTTCCCAAAACCCAAAACGATGTCCTCAAATGTTTTTTCCTACAACCCAAAATTATGCTAAATATCTTGTTTCACTTAAAAAATTACTCAACCCAGTTAATAATTTAATAATCGATTAATCGTTGCGGCTCTACTTGTCCCTCATGTTTAATGTCTTTTAGGGGCTGATGTCACTGAGAGCTGCCTCCTGACTCTTATTTTGTGCTGCTTGCCACAATATGTTATTTTATTTTATTCTCCAGAACCATCTGGCGACCCCCAGAAATGATCTTGTGACCCCTTTGGGGCTCCCAAACCCCCAGATTGAGAACCACTGACTTAAGATATAAACTCACAGTGAAAACCTGAGCACGAGCTGTATTCACAGAGCCTTCACTATCTGCTAAACAGCCTCAAACTGCATCAGAAAAGTACAAAGTTAAAACAACCAAAGAGCTAAAAGAACAATGATGAAGCATCAGGAAGAAGAAAACACTGCATATATCAAAAAAGAAGCCCAGTAAATATGTACGAATATTTAAAAAATACACAATACAGAAAGAATTGTATGCAGATGTCCTAAAAAAACAAAACAGGAAGTACAAGTTCAAGAACTCATCCAAATTGCTTGTTTTATCTAAACCTCCTGCAGTTGTTGTCTTCACTGTTTAGGATCATTGTGCAGGTGTTCTGTACTATTATCGTTATGCATTGAATATAATATAAAATATCAATAAAATACGTCAGCGTTCGTCAGTTTACTCTGATAGAAAAGGAGTCTCTTGAGGAAAAAGGTTGGGAACCACTGATTTAGACCAACATGTTAAAACCATGGCCCTACTTGAGAGTGATTTTTCTTTTATGGTCCCATTTCTTTCTGAGATGAGAAATGTGTTGTGTTAATATGACAAGTGGTCATTTTAAACTGTCTTGTCACTAGCTGCATACTTAACTGGGTTTTTAATTGGTGATTTTTTACTGTGTTTCATCCGTTTTTATGTTTGAAAACATGTTAATGTTAGCAATGCATATTTTTTATGCAATGAGATAGTGCACTGTGCAGGGATCCACTTTGGCAACCACTAGTCAAACAGCGAGTAGAAAGTACTCTCTGTTATCTGCTGTAAATTTTTGAAATGACATTTTATTTTTCCATCTTTTTTCTTCTCCCTTAAATATAAGTAAGTTAATATGTTCTGTGAGATAAGATTTTACTGTAAATAGAAATGTCAGTAAAAGAGATGTCATGGGAAGAAAATTTTATTTAGAACATTTTGCACGTTAAGAGAATATTTTAGCTGCAAAGACGCCCTGTCGGTGAAATGTATCGTGATTATGATACAACATGTAAATTGTAATCTCAGTTTGAGTTTGAGTTCAGTTTTTATGCACTATTCTGTCTCTAGCTATGCACTTGAAAATCACACCAATAAACCTGAAATTGTAAAAATGATTATTGAATGTGCATGTTGAGTTCTCTTCAGAGAAACCAAGCTTCTGTCAACTCTATAAAACAGTGCCGTTTTCCCCAACTTATGTCACACAGAACAAGATCTATGTCAGTAAAGAAAAAAATAACACAAAAAATTAAATTGAAATTGAAGAAGTACATAAAATAGTAAATTAACAGTCTTCTACTGCATTTCTTTTTCTTAATAACCTAAACAAATTTATATGTATAATAAAATAATTTAGAAATTGAAAAAAAAAAATAATTGTACAGATTGGAGAGACTGAGAAAGTTTGGACTGGCTGTTTAATTCACCATCTTGCCATTTATTGTACACCATATAAATGGAAAACCACAGTTGTCATGGAAATAGTAATAAAGCTTTTCTTGAATTAATAACTCATTATACAATAAAAAATAGTCATTAATATTTTTGCAGATTAATTGATTAATCTATAAATAATGTAAACTAGTGGTAATAAGTCATTATAATATATATAATAATAAATAACTAAAATAAATAGCCATTATTTGATAATTGAATTGAATATAAAAAGGGATTTACACATGAAATAATAATCCATCAATAAATAGTTCAAATCAAAAGTGGAATTACAAAAAATACCTTATAAAAAACGTTTCTGCATATTTCTTTAAATTTGAGTTATTGATGGATTCATATTTCATTTGTAAATTATTTTTTAAATTAAATATCAAATAATATATTACTTTGTAATTTAGTTGATGTATTTATAGATTAATAAATTAATTTGTAAACAAATGTATCAATGGAATTTTATTGCACAGTTAATTAAATTCTTAATTACTATTTACATGATTCATAATATTGTGGTTCTTGTTTTCATATTTCAAAATAACATTCCTATCATGTTGTTGTGTAATAATAATAACTGATAGGATATACTGTAACAATATTAATATGTTAATTTTGTACATGTAGTTCTCGTAATTTACTTTGGATTATAAAATAGTGTTTGTTTTACCATTACTAGTTATAAACACATGATGTTCTTTTGATGTGCCCCAAAACTGAAGAAAAATGTGACATCAGCTTCCTTTTATAAACTGTTTTCTGACTGACTGATTCGCCTTCTGATTGGTTCTGACGCCCTTCAGTCACCTCCTGGCCCCGCCCCCCTCAGTCTTGACAGCGAACATAAAAAGGACATGTACCCGGGCCGTGTGTAACGACACAGCTACTTAGCTAGCTAATTAGCTAGCTTATAGAGCCTTGGACTTCATTGTCCAGAGAAATCATTGACGTCCAATGGTTTAATTTATCATAAACTACAGCATATATGTAGCTGATTTTGTCATTTCAATGGCGTTCAATGGCCACCAACGCGACGATGAAGGTATCGACGAAGACGAAACGCCCACGAAGCAGCCGCGGTCCAACACGGAGATGCCCGGCGGTTATTTCAGACACGAGCCCAACAATGAGGCAGCCGCGTCGGCAGCGAGAGCCACATCCGAGCGGCGGACGTCCAACTCGACGACGAGGCATCGGGTCGACTCGGTGAAGAAAACAAGGCCGCGTAGGTGTTCACATTACTAGCGTGGGCTTAGTGTATTTACTGGGAAAGGCACCGTTGCATGTTTACAAAAATCAAAGGCGTTCCCCACAAAAGACAGCCAGAGAATATGCAGATTTGGAAAGAAAATCATGTAAAGAGCCGCTTAAATACCTCAAAAATATATAGCAAATAGCTGCATAATGTACTGCAGTGATGCTAAAATTGAGAAAATAATTTTGGCATCGGTATTACAATGTAATATGGGTGAGATGTAGTGGCAGTAAATAGCCAGGATCTATTTTGCAACAAGATGGCGTTCTTGGTACACACTGTACTGCTGCTGCTGCTGCTGCTCCTGAGGATGAAGCTGCTTGTCATTATGTCGGCCAACAATGAGACATCAGCTCTATTTGTCCGCACTGTCATTAAGCATTCAAATAATAAACATATGATTGAATATAATAATTAATTTTTTTTTTTTTTTAAAAACACAAAATGTTGGTTTGTGATCTTTTTTTTAAAAAGCATATATTATCTCACATATTGCAGCATTTCCCTGGTTTGGCATGGACATTGGAGGCACCCTGGTGAAGCTGGTGTACTTTGAGCCCAAAGACATCACAGCCGAGGAGGAGCAGGAAGAGGTGGAGAACCTGAAGAGCATCCGGCGCTACCTGACCTCCAACACCGCCTATGGTAAAACGGGCATCAGGGATGTGCACCTGGAGCTGCAGGACCTGACGCTGTGCGGCAGGACGGGCAACCTGCACTTCATCCGCTTCCCCACGCATGACCTGCCGGCCTTCCTGCAGATGGGCCGCAACAAGCACTTCTCGAGCCTCCACACCACCCTCTGCGCCACAGGAGGGGGGGCGTACAAGTTTGAGTCTGATTTCCGCACGGTGGGTCCCTTTTGTTTGCTTTTACAGGCTGGACAGTGAAGGTGGACAGGAAGAAAAGAGGAGAGAATTGTGAAGTCATCACATATTTATAACATATGATGGAAATCTTTGTAATCATAGCAGAATAGACAGTGATGGAGGGAATCTAAAATAATCGGCCAGTGAATACTAGGCCAAAGAGGGCTTTTTATTAGATGTCTTATTTAAAACACCTTCATGCACTTGGCAAGAAGTCAAACCAAATTCATTTTCTGACACATGCCAAAATCAATTTAGTTGGAATACTACTCACAAATGAAAGAAGGAAAACCACATCTCTTGTGACAAAAAATTGCCAGAACTAATACAGATTGTTTCTTGCTTAAATTAAAAGGTAATTAACAGGTCATTAGGGTAAGAAACAGGTCATAGCAAGTACCAGTGTTGATGTAATTGGCAGAAATCAAAGCAGATTCAGTTTCTGACACATTGTAAAGATCTTTTTTTGTCTTCTGGACCACGAGAAAGAATTGTTAAAATAATTTGGACAAATGAATCAGTGATGATCATGAGAAAAATCCTGATTGTTGCACAACAGATAGATGGGCAGATAGATAGATAGATAGATAGATGGATAGATGGATGGATGGATGTGCTTTATTGATTTGGAAATTCTAGTGTTGCAGCAGCAGGCTATCCAGACATAGCATGGAAACAGTTAATGCACACCAATATACAGTACACAGGCATGAGAAGAGAGAATTATATCAATTAAAAAAACACAAATAACAAAAAATAAATTAAAATAGCTTAATACACGTAGTACAAAAAGCCTAAGCATACACTATAGATAATATATTTAAATAAAAGAATATACTATAGTACACTACAGACATGGAAACATGAAATATATTACATTATGTGCATTAGACGCATCCAAAGTTGAAGGCTTTTTGTTTTGATTAAGTTCATTTAAATGCAGTGAGGCAGCATAGTTGTATGAAGATGTGCCGAATAACCATGTCGAGGTATTGAAACAACAGAACAGAGTGGTGCTCAGTTCAACTGAAACTGAAGACCTGAGAGATCTGGGTGTTCTCTGTCACTGCTTCGGTCAGGAAAGAATTCCTGTATCGGCTCTTACGACAGCGAAGAGGAACCAGTCTGTTGGAGAAAGAGCTCCACTGTCTGTCCAGTCGGTGGTGGAGAGGGTGGTCAGGGTTCTTCATAATGGATAACAGTTTGTTCACTGTCCTTCTCTCCATCACAGCCTCAGATGGAACCCGTTTATGTCGTCTGTTTGTGTCACCGTCTATCCCTCCGTGTGTTGTCAATCAATCAGAATTTATTTGCACAGCTCTTTTCACACAAACACAATGCAACACAAAGTGCCTCACACAATAAAACAATAACCCCACCCCCACCCTCACACATAAATCAACGACTTTGTAATTACGGCACTAAAATAAGAACAGCACTCATTAAAAACAGGAACTGAGAAAACACTGTCAGAAGTGAGGAGACACCAGAGACAGGATAAAAACTCAAAATAGAAAATTAAGGTAAATAAATTAAAATTGATCAATACATTAATAAAAACAGTAGATAAAAAGTAAATGAAATGTTAAAAGCATAAGATAAAATAATAGAATCCTTAAAGAGGGTATGTATAGAAATCAAATAAAAAATAAAAGGTGTGATATTAAAAGGAAAACAATCCAGAAATGTTAAAAAACAAAACAGTGCTATGTTTTTATCATTCCATGTTATGTACAATTGCACAATTAGCTGTTAGTTTAGGCAAAAAAAAAAATCAGTGTTTTCACAAGAGATGTGAGATGTTTTTCCTCTTTTTTGGGTGAGATGTATTCTGATTGAAATGTAATAAAGGTTCCTGTTTTCTTACCCCCCCCAACGCTGTCCCTCTTCCCTCCTCGTTTCCTGCCTGTGTGTTGTCCTCCTGATCACATCGCCTCAGTGATGTAATCCATGTTCTCTTTCCTCTTATGAAAAAAAACAAAAACAAAAAAAGATGGCGGACCTGGAGCTTCACAAGCTGGATGAGCTGGACTGTTTGATCAGGGGGGTGCTGTACATCGACTCGGTGATGTCCAGCGGACCCTCAGAGTGCTACTACTTTGAAAACCCCACCGACCCAGATCGTTGCATCCAGAGGCCATACACACTGGAGAACCCCTATCCTCTGCTGCTGGTCAACATAGGGTCCGGGGTCAGCATTTTGGCCGTCTACTCTGAGAACAACTACAAACGAGTTACAGGGACCAGGTAATTATCAGCGATAAGAGATTTACTCTGCACTGACCAATTATTAGTCATTTTTGCAGCTCTTAGAGTAACAAATTTCAATGCAAATGATCATCGACTCGACTTGAGCTGCAACAATCAGAGAATTAAGTAATGTGTAAGTAATTTTTCAAGTAAAATAGCAAACGTTGGGTCCTGCTTCATTCTCCAGCAAAATTCATGGTAGAATTTTGTTACATGATGTTGAATTGACTATATTTGGGTTATGACCGTCGCCTTGAGTTCTAGAAAATAGTGACAGGCATTTCTCCCTCTGTTAGGATAAGACTTATAGACTAAATCATGAATAGATGAATCAAGAAGACACATAATAATGTCAGTAATAGGGATGTGCCATATCGTTACTGTGTTTTATGATGAAAAAAAATCTTCTTGTGGTAATGGCAATATGACACTGGATGAGTTAGTTCCAAACAGGAAGTTGTGTGAAAGTGGTTTTGGTCACAAAAGGTCAGATGTACAACAAACCACGAGAAGTGAAAGAAAAGGACAAATACAGCAAACTAATTCCACCATCTCAAGCAGAAGCACCCGGTTGAGTACGAGAAGAGCCAAAAAATACCATGAGGGGAGCTCAACAGCCAGTGAGAGTTCTAGACCAAAAATATTTTTCCGTATTTTCATTTATCATTATCACAGAATACCCTGAAATATTGTGACGTTATTTTAGGGACATAGCGTTCATCCTCAGTCTTTTATCAATAATGAAAATAATCCTAAACTAAGGACCAATGTGTAAGATTCAGTGGCATCTAGCGGTGAGGTTGCAGATTGCAGCCAACTGATTGCCCTTCGTCTCACGCTCCTTTTCCAAGTGTTTAGGAGTACTGTTGCCTTGAAACTTGAGAAAAACACAGAAGGCCAGTGTTTGGTTTTCCATTGTGGGCTGCTGTAGAAACATGACTCGCACTCTGTAGATATAAACTCTTTCTTGGGTAACACGATTCTCATTTGACGTGAATGACAATACACATTATATTACATTTCTGCCATTGTCTGCCAACAAGTCCCTCTAAAATCTTACACACTGGTCCTTTAAAAGAGCAAAGAAGGAAGCTAGTGTGCACATCCAACCCCAGCTGGGAACAGGTTTGGGGTGTACGGCACTCACAATAACTGTGATATTAAAAAAAACAAAAGAAAGAAATATTGATATCATGTCAAAAATACATATGATAATATAGTGTAAATAATCCAGCGCCTCTTAAACATTCTGTATACTCTTCAGTCAGTTACAGTTATGATTACAGACTCTTCTCCACCTCCCCACACTCGTATCTTGAGTTAAAATTATTTGCCAAAAAAAGAGAAAAACTCTCGAGAAACAAACCTAAAGATATTTTGATAACATCATTAGCATGAATTCTCCTGGCTGTGATGATCGTGAAGTAAAAAACTGATGTAGTGACAACAACATACACAAGAAAAGGAGAGGTTGTCCGCTTTACTGAAATTTGCAAGCCCCCAAAAGATTTATTAATGCAACCTCAAGATCATTGTTAAGCCATCTTTTGTCTGTGTAGAGCCTGCCTTTTGTTCATATCGATGCTTTCCTCTTTTCTTTGGTTTGAAATCTGACCGTTTAATGTCAGTATTAGTGATCTCAGGAGAGTGCAGACAAGTGCAGCATCACAGATTTAAAAATAAAGTCTTCTGGTTTGCCTTGCATGTCACTTTCTCCAGAAGCGAATAGAAAAACAGAACAGAAACAGAAACCTGACACGTGGAAACCACACACAGATTGATACCAGGTTAAGCGATGCGGGGATGTGCAGGGGCGGGTGCTCTTCAGTCAGGTGGGTGGCCTGTTTGGTGACGTCTGCCTCTGTGTCTCCCTCGTGCCCTGGTGTGAAAACTAACAGCATTTTTTAGCTGTTGGTTACCAAACCACTTCCTTCACCAACCGTCGGGTTGAGAGTTGAAGAAAAATGGCTCTTTGTTAGTTTTGATTTTGGTTTAGTTTAGAGTTTTGAAAAATGTTAGTTAAACTGACAGTTTTACCTCCTCCTACTCTCTGCACTGGTTTATTTTTACGTGTGGTTTCTCTGTCTGGTGGCTTTGAAAGGGACTCTTGACTGCTTAGTTCTCACTCAGCATAATGGCCCTTTGTGCTGATAAAGAAACATTAGAGGAGTGTATTTGAATTGGGAGTCTGTATAACGTACATAACTGTTTTTGGAGAGCTCAGTCTTGCAGAGACATTTCTCTTTGCCCTTAGTTTTAGACTTCAACCGAGACGTTACAGTCTGTACCCGGTCTGGCAGGCAGTTGATGAATGTTACATTTCTAGAATATTAATATACGATCTCTCTGTCTCTGTATATGTTTGCAGCCTCGGTGGTGGGACCTTCCTGGGCCTGTGTTGCCTGCTGACTGGCTGCTCTACTTTCGAGGAAGCTCTAGAAATGGCTTCTCAAGGGGAGAGCACCCGAGTGGACAAGCTGGTTCGGGACATCTACGGAGGAGACTATGAGAGGTTTGGGCTGCCAGGCTGGGCTGTAGCCTCAAGGTGCGGTTTACAGCAGCTTTTTTTTTTCATCTTTACTGTAGGCCACGAGCCTGTTTTTAATAAAACGGGGAACCAGGGCAGTTCTAAATTTACTCGTTCCTATCCCAGGGTGAAAACAAGAAGCCTTGAAATCAATTTGATGCACTATGAGCAACTGTGTGCCACTTTAAATATGTGTAGCTTCCGAACATGTTTTAAAAAGATGATTTGGTCTGAATTAGTTTTAGGATTGCATGTTTGATGTATGACACTGCAGAATTTTAACAGACCTTTTGTTCATCTAATATTGCTCATGTTTTGATTTGGTAGTTTTGGCAACATGATGTCCAAAGAGAAGAGGGAGTCGGTGTCCAAAGAGGACCTGGCCAGGGCGACACTGGTCACCATCACTAATAACATCGGCTCCATCACCAGGATGTGTGCTCTCAATGAGGTTAGTAACAGTGACGAGTACTTTATTGGCATCTATTCATAAATTTTGATCATGTAATTACCAATTAACAGTGGACTGCTGCAGGCAAAACAGCTTATAATGTTGCGACAACATTGCAAACAGTCATGAAAGTCTTAAACTGAATCAGAATACAAGGGGACTGTTTGGTATGAACAGTTGACAAGGATGAAGAGTACAACAGACATCTAATATTTGCAAAAGTTGCTACTACATGGAAAAGTGTGATTTCTTGCTTGCTGCGTGTTTGTGTCAGAGTCAGAATTTTGATATAGGTTGTTTTAAAAAAGACTTAGTTTATGTTGACCCGTTTGTGCAAAAGTCTGTTCCCCCACCGTTGACCCTACTCGCTGTTTTCCTCTTTGCGTTCAGCCTCTTTACGGTGCTGCCTTGTGGCGTCTTGATCAAGCAGCATTGTACAGGGCTATGAAGGCGTAGAGGACGTAAGCTGCGTTATTCACGTGTCTTTCACAGCCCAAAGCAGGGGGAGGGTTGTCCAACACAGAACCCAATTTAAGACCCAAGAAGCCAGCAAAAATGAATGAGATGTGTTTTTTTTAATTTATCAGTCAGGTTTCAAATACACAACCTCAATCAGTAGACAAATACATTTATTTATTTGTGGGGTTTTAATTTTAAAAACAATATATGTTGACCAAAATGCTTTACAGGCAAGGGGGGAAAAAAGCATTAAAATGAATCAAAAGTAAAAAATGCAAGCATATTGGAGACAGGATTTGTTCAAAGTGTTGAGAGTTTGGAAAATGCCTAATTTGAACCATTATGTTTTCAAGGTTAGGGAGTGTACTTGAATATACTCCTCAAAAAATGCTTGATTTTCAACACGGTCTTGTGTTCCATCACTCACAGAAACCAGAAATTCTTTTTTAATATTTGAAATAACACATGAACAGTCCTTCTGTCATGATTGTCATTCATAGCCAGAGAAGTCCTCTGTTGATCAATTAGCAAACATGAAATAATCATCTGTCAAAGAACAGATGTTTTATAGAAACCATTAACAGTTGCTACACACACACACAACCTTTATTTGGGTAAAATGCTGAACTGTCCAAGTATATATCATAACTTCATAACAGTAATATGTAATTTAATACAAACATGTAAGCATTGTGAGAGAATGTCTTATGATTGCCTAACTTACTTTGTAATGTTCAATCTAATAATTTCATCTTCTTTCTCTGTCATTGCTAAGAACATAGAGAGGGTGGTGTTTGTGGGAAACTTCCTCAGAGTGAACACCCTCTCCATGAAGCTGCTGGCCTACGCCATGGACTACTGGTCTAAAGGACAGCTCAAGGCACTCTTCCTACGGCACGAGGTAAATAACTCTCAACCCCTTCTTGTCCTAAAAGATGAAAATGTAGATTTGTGCTTTAATGGGTTCAATGATTTCTAACTCAGAGTTCTTTTCCTGTTTTTTTAGGGTTACTTTGGAGCGGTTGGAGCCCTGTTAGAGCTTCTGCATCCATCCTAATCCGTCCGAACCACATCCAAAGAAGTACTTGTCAATCTGCTGCAAAGACCATTAGCACTTTAGACTGTTCAGAATCAATTCCACAGTGGGATGTTACGCCAGCCACCAGCCAGTTACTGGTCCATTTTGGTGGTGGCAGGCAAACTGTCAAACATTTGGAGGTCCCATTATGTTGTCAGAAATCAAGCTGGTTTGTAAAATGGTGGCCTCAGTTGTGGTCAGTGGATAGAAGTCTGTATCCTGCCCTGACCAAAGTCGTAAGCAGTGAAGTTTGTCTGCAGAGCTTTTCAGAAACAAGCCAAGTTTGGTCTGAAACACCTCAAGGAAATCCACCACAGTTGCCTGAAATACTGTAGGTTAAAAAGTACTCGTCATCGCATAGTCTTGTCTTATGGACTGAACTTACTCCTCAGTGGGTATCAGGTCCTGGGGCCAAATATTTGGAAGTACTTTTTATGGTTTATTTTACTCTCCTTAGGTATCAGGTGGGTGGGAGTTTGTTCAATTGGATTATAGTGTATGAGTTCTTGTTATGGATGCTAAAACTTAAAGATAATCACATGAAAGATTTTACAGCAAAAGAAAAAAAAAAAAGTCATTATTGTTTCAAAATATCAAAAAATAGTTAAAAATGCCCAACTGTAGTTTCCAGAGCCAAAGATTACTTAAAAACGTAATAATTCTTGATTTGTCTTAACAACAGTTCTAAACCCAAAGATATTAAGTCACGATGGTGTATTAGGGTCATTGTAGGTTTAAAAATACAGAGCCAAGGGAAGTGGGTAATATTCCAAGAAAATACGCAGAATTTCCTAAAATAAAAGTTGTAAATTTGCAAGAAAAACTTGGGCATTCTTTAAGATTAAAGTGGTAAATTTACGAGAACCCTTGATGATCTCTGAGATTATAAAGTCATAAATTTGCTAGAAAAAAACTCCAGGAGAATATTCAAGTTTTCTCTCATAATTTTTTTTTTTTAAATCGAGTGAATTTACCAATTAAATCTCAGAATATCCAAGTTTTTATTTCTTGTAAATTTTCCACTTTAATCTCAGAAATTCTGAGTTTTTCTTGGAATACCCTGGCTTTGTCTTTTTTTGCAACCTCACGGCCCTAATGCAGCATCGCATTCAGTTTACTATTAAAAAAGACAAAAAAATGCAGGAAATATTCACAATTGAGAAGCTGGAACTAGCTGTTTTTTT
>JAJHUR010132030.1:3391-20325 GCA_027495735.1 Lutjanus campechanus | reverse complement strand
GCAATACTAGGTAAAATCGAATCGCAATATTTGTTGAATCAGAATCGCAATTTAAATCGAATCGGGACCCAAAAAATCATTAGAGAATCGAATCGGGACAAAAGCAAATCTTCCCAGCCCTATTTTTGTTCCAATTGTCCTTCTCCTACACACCTGTCTCATCAAATTGATGTGCAACATGTTCCTTTGTTACCTTAATTTAGGTACTGCCTCATTTATATGGGATAATATAACTGAATTTTTCAGTTTCAGGAAACAGGCCAAACTTAGCTGGTGCTATGTTACCAGCGATCTTAAACTTAACGCTGTGGTTTAAACTAAACATGCTGTTTTTCTGTAATTACACTGCATAAAAATATTTTACATGGTAAAACAAATGTCTAAAAGTCACATTTTGGTCATGAATCGAATTTGGCCAAATGTGTAATAGCTGTGTTTTGACTTTGTTGGGCGGAATATCTTAGTACTTGAGGGACATGTGCAGCTCTTACAGAATAATCATGAATATTGTTCACGCTGTTCTTATTCCCACTAGTTCTCGCCCTCTTTTGATTATTATGTATAATACTGTGTTGCAAAATAAAACCAGGCATCACTTTGGACCGAAAACCTAACATGACAATGATATAATATCCTCACAAATGTAAATTCTGTCTTAAAAATCTTCACCATCTGTCTTGGCTGCAGATTTGTAGGGTGTTCATGTTTTCATCTAACCACTCTGCAGCCAGACCGCCATTTTATTTTCTTTCTTGGAGAACTTGTACTTTTCTCTATATTTGGTAAAGCATTCTCAATGTGCACCACTGTGTTTGGCACAGCTTTTATAAAGCCATGACACAAGTAATTTGAGTGGCTGAGAGGATAATGATTAATCTATTTGGTGATAAAGGCCTCTGTGCGTATATGAACAAAATTAGCAGTTGTGCTTAACAAACCCACGTTCTCTGCAATAGTCATTGCAATTGCCTCATTTAAATAGATCCCTGTGACTCTCAGGCTTTATCAACACAACACACATTAGCTGAGATTTTCTCTACTTGAGTTTAAAATTTCGGTGAGGCTGTGATTTGAATCTTAAGTATTGTAAATGAATAAAACTTGATTCACTCTCTAAAAGAAAGCATCACAGTTGTTTTCATGCTGTGTGTACCATTCTACTTTAAGACAGGATGGTGTTTAAACATTCATAGATGCTGTTTTAACAGCCTGTTTGTGTACCTGCAGGTCCACCATCCTTCAGCAGCAGTTTAATCGTGTGGGTCGGGTGGAGCACGGCTCAGTGGCACTGCCAGGGGTGATCCGCTCTGGCTCCATTGGCACCGAGTCGCTCAGCATGGGCACCATGCCATCTGCTCAACAGCAGATCACAATGGGTCAGATGCACCGTGGACACATGCCACCGCTGGTAAGAACAGCAAAATGGCTCTCAGTGTGACGTGTGTGTATTGTGTATTTTTCATTCACTTAAGAAGTCACTTACAGGTGTCACTCATAAGAGTTTGTTCTAGTTCGACAGATGTTTCATCATCCTCCACTCTGTCACCTTTTTACCCTCCTCGTGGCGGGGTCCTACAGATGCTAACAATTAGCCTCACAAAGGGGACAATCATCTTCCCTCAGCAAGGCTTCTTTGAAAATGACTCCAGGCTGCATTTTGTGAGAACCTGTTTATCTTCCTGTATGCAGAGTTCAGCACAGCAGGCTCTGATGGGAACCATCAACACCAGTATGCAGGCTGTGCAGAAGGCCCAGATTGACCTAGGAGAGGTTGACAACCTGCCACCACTGGGACAGGACATGGTAATGTACAGTGCACACACACACCTGTTTACAGTTAATATACTCATACTCTCTACACATACTATGGTAATGTGAAAGAGCTGTAAAACAAAATCTAAATTGATAGTTTGTACTGTACATAATAATAAATAACAGTGCTGTCTGTGGAGTGTCAGCAATGGTTTAGGTTTATTTCATGCATGTAAAGTAATAATTTTTGATGTGGTCTACTTCTGTGCATGTAGGCATCCAAGGTATGGATCCAGAACAAGATGGATGAGTCAAAACACGAGATCCACTCCCAGGTCGACGCCATCACTGCAGGAACAGCCTCTGTTGTCAACCTCACAGCTGGTCAGTGGCACTGGCATGACTCAGCAGAACGTGCTCTGTTTGTCTGCCACCAAGGCTCTGCTTTACTGCGGTTCACTGGCAATAAAATGACGAAACTTAATGTCTTGATCTTAGAGCAAGTCTACGTTATATATTGCTGCATAGCCTTTGTGGGATTTATTTTAAGCTTTTTACAAATCCTTAATGAAACCAGTGTGAGTGGGAAGACATGTGCCCACAGTTTTGCAAGTATATTTTAGGGGTGCTATTTTCTGCAGTTAAAATTATCCAGCCAATTAGTGACTTTAGAGCAGAACCCTTCCATCAGTCTGGTGTTTATTAACATTACTGAAGATCTAATAGTTTGTTCATATTAGTTTTGCGAATATTGGCTCTGTGCCATTCTGTTCGATAAATTTCTGCACTTTTTCCTGCTTATTTCCTTCTGGTAAAATGGACCAAATATTTTTGACCCGTGGTTGAATACAAGTGAGTGAATCTTATGAATCTTCTTTTTTTTTTTTGTCTGATGACTCTTAATAATACTATCCTTTCTCCCCATTCTCAGGTGATCCAACTGACACAGACTACACCGCAGTGGGCTGCGCCATCACCACCATCTCCTCCAACCTGACAGAAATGTCCAAGGGTGTGAAGCTCTTGGCTGCGCTGATGGAGGACGACGTTGGGGGAGGTAATGACCTGATGAGGGCTGCCCGGACACTAGCAGGGGCTGTGTCTGACCTGCTGAAGGCTGTGGAGCCTGCTTCTGGAGAGGTAAGCAAAGGAACCTCAGACCCTAAGATAATGACACCATGTCTTCTCATAACATTATCAGTCCTTTTTCTTATATTGTACATATTATAAGTATTATAATATCATGCATTTCTCATGTTTGTTTCTTAAACCAGTCTTCCTAACTCTCTCTCTGTTTATCCACTGTGTTTATCGTGCCAGATGTACTCCTGGCTTTTGATGTCGAAGTCCAACATGACAAATGAAGTCTGAAGTACATAATGAGAGATTTTAGTGAAATGAGAAACAAAGGCAAACATTGCACACTATACTGAGCCCAAACCAAATGGAGAAGGAGGGGGAGGGCACGTGGATGGAGAGGATAGATTATTGAAAGAGAAAGAAAATGGAGAATAATGTGTGAAAGTGAAGCCTGAGTCTGGAGTTGAGCCCGTGCAGCAAGCAAAATTTTCACCATTTGTTACTTGAAAAGCCAGATTGTGTGTGCGCGTTGGGTTGTCTACATGGGCTTTTTTTCATCCAAATTGACTACCTAAAAAGTTAATCAAATTTGCTACAGAGCAGCTCTACTCTCAGACAGTGTATTATCTCTTAATAATACAGCGTGTCTCCTGGTCCTCAAAAAACTGCACCTAATTATATTAACATCCTCTGCTGCTGTCCAGTTTCAGCTAACTGAATTGTCCTGCTCAGTCTGAATGAAGACCTCGGACTGAGGCTAGGCTGAATGTCAGGCATCTGGTGCCTTTGCGGAAACAGAACTTTCGTTAAAAAAAAAAAAAAAAATTACTGTAAATGACACTTCATTCACCCGCTCTAATGCAGTCTACATCTGCTTGGGTTGCAGGACTGTAATGTTCTCACTGAGGTCTATTAGAAGTTTGTTGTTGTGGAAGTATCATTGAGGAGTTAATGTACTGTACAGGCTGTAGCTGGTAATCTGCATAATGCACAGACCTATCTGGCTTTGGGACGACCCTAAGCTTTATACACTTGTGCATTATGCATGCAAGTAGATGGAAAGATTATTTGTAGCCTGTAGGCGAGTTAGATGAAGAAATCTGGGCTGTTTGTTTGAATTAATTGTGTCTTTGTGTGTAAATAACTCAGTAAATGACGCTGATGTTGTTCTCAATGCAGCATACAGCACATTTAAACACTGTACTGGTTAAGTAGAAGCCATATCTCAAGATACAAGATGACGTAGTTTTCCGCCCGGCATCTAAATGCAGTCTCACATCCTAATGCTTTTCTCTTTCTGTGTGTGTGCGTGTGTGTCTGCAGCCCAGACAGACTGTGCTGACAGCAGCAGGCAGTATTGGCCAGGCCAGCGGAGACCTCCTGCGCCAGATTGGAGAGAGTGAGACCGACGAGAGGTTCCAGGTAACGCTGCTGCACCCCGTCCATTTGTCGTCAGCACCACACTGTGTACTGTGTTCCTTGACTGCTATTTGTACATTATGAACATATATTTAGCAATAGGAATCTTAAACACTGATGCTTTTCCTCTTAAGAGTTAAATTAGATGGCAGATGGTTAGTTGCCCTATTCTGTGAAATGTTTCTTAAAAGGATAGTTCAGATTATTTGATGTAGGGTTGTATGAAGTACTCATCGATAGTCAGTGTGCAGTAGATGCTGTTCACCATGCCCCCAGTTTGGAGAAGCAGAGAGGAGTACCAGTACAGAAGATATGCAGTGTACTGCTGTGGACAGGGTCAGCAACAAAATGTATTTTAGCCACTTAAAAAAGGTCCACCTTAAGAAAAATCAATATCAGTTTAAGTACATGCTGTATTTAAAATATTATCGCTGCTTTATCTTAATGTCAGACAGCCTTTTCTGATGAGAAACCAAATATATAAGCCAATTATCACTCTCTCCAAACCAGCCAAACTTCATAGGGGAAATCAGTAATTTTACTTCGTAGAAAAGGTGAGATGCTGGTCTACTGCTGTCTCAATCTGTTACTCTGTTATTATTTTGTTATTTTGTAACTTTGATGAATGTGAACTATGATTTTAAAACACCGAAGTCACACAATAACACAAACTAACTAACAGATTGATGCAGTGGTAGACAAGCAACTCCTGTGTTTTACTTGGTAAAATGATGGACGACTGATTTTGGAATTTGTTTGTTTTGAAGAAGCAAACTAATGTAGGGAAAATATTCTAAATATAGTATACGCTTAAACTGATAGTTGTTTTTTTAAGTGGCCAAAATACCCGTTGTTCCTGACTCCACCCACAGCAGTACAATGCTAAGTTTCCATGTTGGTACTTCTCTCTGCTTCTCAAACATGCTGATCAGCATCTACTGTAGCTAATACACTGACTATAGATAAGCAACTCATACAACCCCACATCAAATCAGGGTTTGCACACATATAGTATGAGATAGTTTGTATGTTTCCATCTTTACCACCTGTTGTTTTTGTAGGACATCCTAATGAATCTGGCCAAAGCAGTGGCCAATGCTGCGGCCATGCTGGTGCTGAAGGCCAAGAATGTGGCCCAGGTCGCAGAGGACACCGTGCTTCAGAACCGGGTCATTGCTGCCGCCACCCAGTGTGCCCTGTCCACCTCCCAGCTGGTGGCGTGTGCCAAGGTACGACAACATGTTTGTAGGACATTCAGATGATCTGAAAAAAACTGTTTAAAAAAATCCCATGAGAGCTGAACATTCACCACTGCTACCAAACAGAAAATATGAGAATTGTACTTAATGACACACATCATATCAGTGTTTGTCAAATATGCACTCAATTCTCAAGAAGTAAATTCAGTGGATATTATGCAAATGCTTGGAAATGATGCACTGCTGGTGCAATGTTCTTCCATTTATAATGTCAGATCTGTCTCAGATTTGAATATTACACTTGCCGTGGTGTAAGGATATCACTTGGGAAGCTTTTGTTAAAGCTATTTGGTTGAGTGCATGACAATAATACCCCATTTGCTTCCTCATAAGTAGACTGTGCACTGGGGTTTGGTAAATAGAGAGATCTTTTCTCAAATATTTGAATAACCTACAATCTGCAGCTAAAAATAAGCATTTTAGGAGAGTGAATACATCAGGATGCACCAAGGCAGTGTTAAATACCCTGTGCCCTCATCATATTAGCACATCTTTAATTGTATAACCCACATGCCTCTAATTAGTTTAAATGCCCTCCTGGCTCCCAATCTGAATAGTTGCATTTAGTAAACAAATCCTCACCTCTCTGCATGGCAGCGTGATAAGAACCATCTGCCGAATCCCTTTCAAATGTTTTTCTCCTCTCTTTTTTTCTGTCCTCTGTTCTGTGTGAAATGTAATTTGTGATTTAGTGATGAAAAGAGTGTTTATTAGTGTGTTTATTCCTTGGAAATATGTTACCGTTTATGTTTGGAAATTAGATGAAGGTTACCTTGGGCATTATTGAATACCTCCAGTTTTTACTTTAGAGAAAAATTTTGACTGGATTATACCAACAATGATTAATTTAATTTAAGATCAGCTCTATTCAGAGTTTAGCAAAACTAGATTTAAAAAGAGTAAATCCAGATTTTAAAATAAGCAGAGCTCTGATGCACAATTAAAAACAACTGTCTGTTCTTCAGTTATGTATGTAATTCGTAATTAAATAGGGTTAATCAGTAATTAGTAAGGAGATTCGTGCTTTCCCATAATAAATACAAAATAAATTTGAGTGCTGTTGGTGCTGTTACTTGCGCTAGTCAGTATAAAAGAGAGAGGAAACCCATTAACATCGTTTCATTATTTGGTAGCTACCTAAAAAGTTAGTTAGCCTATCTGACCTGCTCATGACTGCTCAGCAGAGAAGCTCTAATTTTTCCTCTTTTGAAAAAAACTTGTTGGCTGACTTAATGGAGTATTATGGTCAAATAATAAAAGATTAAAAAATTAGATATATATCATTACAAAAATCAAATAGACTGCAAGGCAGCAACTGGCAGATTGTTTTAACAAAGAGGCAGCCCTTTTAAATGTTAAACCACTACAAATGTAAGTTTAAAATTAAACTGGAGTTTGGTTTTGGTGCAACAGTAATCAGTTTAATCTAGGATTAGAGTGAAAACTAAACTAATGGTTAAAGAGAGCTTTAAATTTAACCTTTCTTGTGGCAACGCAGCCTTTCTCTCTTCCTTTTTTTACCCATTGGAGACAAATGTTTCATCATTCACATATCGATAATCTTTGCACCCTATGATGCCATTGTCTCTTTACTTTGTTTCTATACATTATACAGATGGAATCGAACTTTGTCTCCTTTACGTCCTTCATTCCTCCTTCAGCATTTTCTTTTTTATACACTTTCTACTTGTGGTTGTTTTAGGTGGTGAGTCCCACCATCAGTTCACCGGTGTGCCAGGAGCAGTTAATTGAAGCTGGAAAGCTGGTGGATCGCTCGGTGGAAAGCTGCGTCCAGGCCTGCCTCTCAGCCACAGAGGATGGCGAGCTTCTCAAACAGGTCAGCTTGAATAACATAGAGAGCAACAGTGCACTCAACTCTTTTGTTTCACTTCTCGTTTTTTGTGTTGTCTGGTATCAAATTAGTTGACTAGAATACTGATTTTTAAGCCGGTGGGTTGTTATTTAGGCAGTTCATGCACTAACACCCAGCTTAAGAAGCAATGAAGATAATGAGTCCAGAGTGCTTCTCCCCAGCCTCATGGAATAAGAAGCAGGGAATAATGCAGCTTAAGAACCACGGCACTAACGTTGATGATGTGCATCTCCTGTATTGAAGGTGAGCGCAGCAGCCAGCGTGGTGAGTCAGGCTCTGGGAGATCTCCTGCAGCACGTCCGTCAGTACACGTCAAGGGGAGAGCCTATCGGGCGCTATGACCAGGCAACAGACACTATTATGACTGTCACTGAGAGTATCTTCAGCTCGATGGGAGATGCAGGTGAGTCCAAAAGAAATGAAAAGCTAAGAAAAGGAAGGATTTATTAATGTGCATTCACATCCAGCCACTGTCCAATTTGGCAAAGGCTATAAGAAACAGAAAACGGCTGAAATCTGTCGAAATTAATGTGCTTTCGTTTGTGATTAAGCAATTATATGTGGTACTTAGGTTAATTAATTGGCCTTTAAGTGAAAATTTATTTTTGATTTGAAAAGCAGTCATGGTTTAAGCAGTCATTAGCAGGAGAACAGCCAGGCTACTTTCAGTGGCTGTGTGGCTCTATCACGTCTGCCTTTGATAAGTCATTCCAGACTCAGATACCGCAACAATTATTGGATGGATTGTCATGATTTTTGTGCAGAAATTCATGGCCTCCAGAGGAAGAAGCCTAATGGCCTTATGAGCCACTGATGCTTCCTCTAGCACCTCCATGAGGTGGACATCTTAAGTTTAGAGTGCAATGTCTCAACAATTATTGGATAGATTGCCATTAAATATGTCCTCCTCAAAGGGCGCTCCTGTAGCTCAGTTGGTAGAACTTGCACCCCATGTACTGAGGCTATCAGCCATCTGCAGCGGCCGCCGGTTTGACTCCTGCCTGTGGCCCATTTCCTGCATGTCATCCACTCTCTCTTTACCCCCTTTCTTGACATATCCTCAACTGTCACCTATCAAATAAAGGCAAAACCCCAAAAAATAGTCCTAAAAAAGTCCCCCTCAGGATGAATTTGTCAGTTTTGTGAACCCTACACTTTTCATCTGTCATCATCAGCTCATAATTAAAATGGTGTCCAATACTTTGTTTTAGGGATACATCTAATGATTATTTTCATTAGCAAATAGTCAGAAAAAGCCCAAATGTCATCTACTCAAATGTCTTGTTTTGTCCATAACCCAAAGATATTTACCTTACTGTCATATAGGACTAAAGAAACTATTCACATTTGAGAATCTGTAATTCAGATAATTTGGACATTTTTTTCTTTAAATAATTACTCAAAACTATTAATAGGTTATCAAAATAGTTGATTAATTTAATAGCTGACAGTTGGTTAATTAACTAATGATTGCAACTCTACTTTGTTTATGACCAAATACCTGCAAAACAAGTGACATTCTCATCAGCCTCCGCTCAGTTTTTAGTGCTAATTAGCAGATGTCACCATGCTAATATGCTAAACTAAATTGGTGAACATGATAAAAATCATACCTGCTAAACGTCAACATATTAGCGTTGAGCTAATTAGCATGCTGATGTTAGCTTTTAGCTCAAAGCGCTGCAGGAGGTATACTTGCTTTTAACTACTAAAGCATGAACCACACCACTCCATGTCCAACACATCATGGCTACCTTGTGTATCCTGCATCCATTTTGAGTGTTGTTGTGCATGTCCTCAGAAATTAACACTATGCAAACGTGTGGCCTTAGAATTTATAGTTACCCTAATAAGTGCACAACACTTTTTATTATTGATTAATCTTCTGATTATTATCATGATTAATCAATTAAAATTGTGAAAAGTGGTCGTCACAATTTCTTTGAAAGTGTCGTCTGCATTCTTTGTTCAGTGAACGGTCCAAAACCCAAAGACTCTTCACTTACTATTGGAAATGACAGAACAGCAACAAATCTTCACATTTAAAAAGCTGAAAACAGCAAATGTTTGACATTTTCACTTGAAAACTGAAATTGACTGAAATTATTAATCAATTAAGAAAATAGTTCCGTACCATACTAATTTTCTTTCAATTGATTAATCAATTAATTGACTAATTGTTGCAGCTCTTGTAGAATTATTGATAATTTGGGCACAAATGAAAGCCAAGCGACTATGAACAAAAATGCAACTTTATTGGTCAACATTAAATGTCAACTTTACTGTGATCATACAATCATACAGAGTACTGTCAGATTCAGTCTCTGCTTTTAGCCCATCCTAGTATTAGGAGCAGTGGGCAGCTATTGTACAGCCCCCAGGGACCAACTCCAGTTTTAAGCCAGCACCTTGACCAGTGTTAGTGACTGGACAGTTGACCTACCTACATGTTTTTGAGGCATGGGGAGAACATCACATCATCATGGTGGTTGTTGTCCAATATCAAGTGAGTTGAATATTCTGAATTTGACTTGGTGTAGTAGTTAAGTGCATGTTAGACATTTTTGACCAAAACCAACCATATCTGACAAAGGTTCAACCTGAATCTGCCCGATACCATTTTGGCTCCTTACATACTTTGAAACTGAATCTAAAATATGTAAAAAAAAAAAAATTGCTTTCTGCAGCAAAGTTTCTGTTTTCTGCGTAGATGTCTCTCTCTGTATCGTGCTTTATCCCATCTTCTCCTCAGAGAGACTGGCATGATGGTGGGTTTGAATTGGCCGCTGTCAGCTCTGTGAAGCCACAGAGAAAAAGCTGACAGTGATGTCAACAAGCCTGACAGCAGAGGAAGACAGACAGATAGACAGAGATGCACAGAGAGTTCCCAGCCCAGCGGCCGGCTTAGCCAGATTGATTGACTTGATAGACAAGTAAAATTGCTGTTTGCTCTGCTGAGGGCCTGAAGACATCACCTTTGAACTGATGTCAAATGTGTCAGATCATGTCAAAGCTGGCCTTCAGGTACAAATATGAAATGTGATGAGAAAAAAAATCCTCTGTTGTACAGTGTTGGCAGATCAGCTGATACATTCACATGAATTATTGAGGCTCACTGCCAAAATTTTTTGGTGTGCCAGGGCTGCTTTGATAGAGAGAATATAGACACCAATCCCTTTCTGCCCCCTTTAGTCTTTCCTCATTAGTCTGATAAACACACAATACATTCAGAGGGAGTCACAAACACCAGAGCCTGTGGAATAGTTGCATCCAATTGTTTCTTCACAAGTCACCTACAGGTGTTATAATATGAAGGCAAGTACAACTGTGCAACCAGCTCAACCACACCAAGCTGAGGGAAGATGTTTGTTTCTTTTGTGTCTTGTTTTCTCCCACTAGGTGCTCTGTTAGGATGCTGATGTTGAACATCAGTCACAATATGAGTCAACTTAATACAGTATCAGTCATTTCAGCAGGAACACTTTGAATTTCTCTGCATGATACTAAATTAAATTATATCTGATTAAAAATCAAAGCAGTTTGTTGAAATATGTATCTTCACCACCCACGTTTTCCAGCATTGCATCATTATTTCACAGGAGAAAGCAGTATTTTCACTATTATTGCAAGAAAGAAATGAAGATAGATTTTTTATTTTGGCCCAAATTGTTCATGATTATAAACTCAGGAGGATTTAGAACAAAAAGACAGAGTTATGCAATTAAGTTGAAACAAGCTGACTCATCCATTAATCCCCCCTCTCTCAGATTTTTCTCATTTCATTCTGTCTCATCTCTTCATTACCTCTGTCCTCTCTAATCATGCTCTAATCAACTGTGTCTCCTCTCAGGAGAGATGGTTCGTCAGGCTCGGGTGTTGGCTCAGGCCACCTCAGACCTGGTGAACGCCATGAGGTCGGATGCTGAGGCTGAGGTGGACGTGGACAATTCGAAGAAGTTGCTGGCAGCTGCTAAACTGCTGGCGGACGCCACCGCAAGGATGGTGGAGGCAGCAAAGGTGAGCGACTTGTGTGAGACATAAAGCATGCAGTATATATTCTGTTTATTTTCGTGTAATTTTGCATTTATGTCTCAATGTTTGTCCACAAAAAGCAGTAAGTTTACTGAACTGAGATGCTGGTGTAAAACAAGCTTTAGTCCATGCATAATGCAACTTGTTAACTCCTAAATAATACAGCAAAGCTTTGGTTTTAATCACAGCAGTGGCATTTCTTAAGACCAGATGAAAATCTACAGGGCCGTTTTTTATTCTCTTGTACATACTATGTGACCTTTTGGATGACAGCAGAGGGGAAAGAAGCTGAGCCCCCAAGACTGGTGTGTGTGCATGTCTGTGTGCGTGTGCGCGTGCACACAAGAATGCGCTAAACAGTTGGGGAAGCGCTTCTGTTTGTCTTGTTTGTAAAGTGTTATTTTATTAATAAAAGAACATTCTTCAAAATAAATGTTGGGCATAGTCAAATATTTAATTTGAAAATACCCAAATCCTAAGGTGTGTTTCTCAAAGTGGTTTTACAATGTATTTTTTAAAAAGTACACATCTGCAAACATGGTTAAATTTCTTGCTAAGCTGGGAATTGGATCGAAACATGAATCAATGAATTAATGATTCAGTTGGTACGCTGACATTTAATTCATTCTGTGTGTTGGTAGAGTTTTGTGTAAGGGTTTATTCTGCTCTAATTACATTTTAAACCCTTTAGGCCTTTTTCCACCAAATTAGCTCTGCTTCTTGAACCAGTTGTATTCAAAATTCATGGATCCTTGGTGTTATCTAGCAGACCATCCCGTGTTTCCACCAGATTTGAGCAGAACCATTTTAATCAGGGATGTTATCAACAGAGGACATTGCTCATTGCACAACAACCTGTTGTATGTGACACGCTCACTTTGGTTTCCAAAGGGAACCTGCTGTTATTTGGTTCCAGGTGGCAATTAACTTTATCCGAATGCAAACCTATTTGTTTTTGTTGGAAATGCGAGTTCCATGTCAGTGGAAAAGCTACATTTTTCTGCTTTAAAGGACCAGTGTGTAGGATTTAGTGGCATTTAGAGGTGAACTTGCAGATTGCAAAAACCTCACCCTCTCCTTTAAGTGTGTTGAAGGACCATTGATGGCTGTGAAACTTGATTTGTCTGTTCTGAGCTACTGTAGAAACATGGTAGATCAACATTGTGGCCTCCATGAAAGTAGACCCGCTCTTTCTGTAGTTATTCTTATTTTCATATGATTATACACTAATTAAAACATACTTATGAATATTACATTACATTTTTGCCCTGTAAACCTCAGTAAATATTACACACTGGACCTGTAATTGTGTTTTTGGAATGATTCAGGTATTTGCTCTGTACTGTATTTGGCAGCTGCAGGATGCATATCTGATACCAGTTTCCCACATATGTGCATCCCTGTTCCCAACCTGGCTTTAATGCTGCTCTGACACTCTCTGGTTTTATTTTTGTTTCTATAGTTATTGACTCAGGCGACTCAGAGCTCTCTTAGCCACAATTTCTTCTCTCTTTAATCTCAAATATATATAAACATAGTGGTAATTTCCAAATTGCTGCATTAAATTATTCATAAGATGACTAAATAAGAGAAACCCCGCTTTGCTGGGACTGTGCATCATGTTGAATATCCAGTGTAAACATGGTAGTGGACAGTTTTAATTAAGTGGAACGCAATGGTCCTGTTTAGTGCATTTATTTATACAGAGTCTGGTCTAATCCTTTGCTTAATAGCAATGTGTTTCCCCTTGTAAAGAGCAATGGTCAGGAATTAGCCTGTGGAGACATCTGAGTACAGAATGAATGGCCAAAGAAATACAAAATTATAGGGTTGAAGATTGAAATATTGTTATAATCTGCACAGTGTTTATCATTTTAGGCACAAAACTTGAGATGTAAAAAGAACTGGATGGTAGATTTAAAGAGAACCTTTTCCACCCAGACGGCCGAGGGCCAGGCTCATCCCATCTTCCTCTATCCAAACTATTTATCTGCTATCTCTCTACATCAGTCTCATTATCTGTCCACAGAATCACACACTGATATTAACAACCCTCCACTTCCACCATGGAAATTAAATGACGCCCTCCGGCTGGTTTGATGGTCGAGATTGATGCCAGACTCGCCGCCATCACAGCTGTATATTTATCTGTGTGAATGGAGGCTGAGACCTCAGTTGTCATGGTAACTGATTGTTTTGAGCTTGTGCAGTTTAGTTTTTGGACTGTATGTTTTACAGCTGGTTGCTTATTTTTTAAAATCCCTCGTCAGGTAATGATTTGCTTTAGCAAGACTCTTATTATACGTGTGTTGTATCAGTGTAAAACAGACCTCGCTTTTTGCACTGGAAATCAACACTTTTTAATAATTATGCAAATTGGCTGTTATATTTAAACGGTGTCAGCAGTTGCCAGCAGGCAGACCACAGCTGCAGACTCCACTCATTCGAAGCTGGTCACTAACATGATTTTACTGTGATTAATGCTATATCAAATGTTGTACAGTGGGGAATAAAAACATTTTCAACCTGTATAATTGTCTGTTTGTACACTGTTATAGTAATATTTGTTTCTGCCGTGATCTGTGGTTAAACAATACCTTAATGACACTGGTTTCCACCGAGTTCCCAGTTATTTAACCTAATGGCGTCAGGCTTAGCTTTGTCTCTGACAGCAGGAGACATGGAGGTGCTAAGTGATATTGGTGTCCACAGAGCAACCAGTTAACTTGTTGTACTGCTGGATTCATAAACAGGAAGATTAAAAAAAAGAGCTGTGTGCTGATAAAAATAAACAGCGCGTCTCGCTGACATTTAGCCATCAACAAAAGAACTGATTGTTCGAGTGACGAGGAGCTGCAGCTGAGTTTGAGTGCAGTGATTAAGTGTGCGTCATTTACAGAGGTCTGTGTGAACAGATTGGATATTTTAAGATTACTTGTATGTGCTGATGGCAGTTGGTGGGTGTGTCTACTGCTCGTCTCAGTAGGTGTGTGTGATGTAATGATTGATGTCACTCAGGAATGATAATGCTTTTCAGAGACTAAAAAAACTAGGGAAGAAAAATCATCTTTTTAAAGACTGTCCTGGTCAAACAGCCTTTACTCTTTTTTTCTGTCTTTCTACCAGCATACCAGTTGTTTTCTCCTCCTTCTCGCCAGTTGTTTACTGTATTTGCTGATCTGTGTGGGGGTATGACCTAAGCTGTTTTCATGGAGGCATTTCAGACTAGAGACCAGTTAATCGGGGGCAGCTGGTGCAATTGGGGACCAAATCTGTGTTTCTTTCTGGAAAAATTGCAGATTTTGGGGGCAGTGGTTAAGGTTAGGGTGAGGGTAGGTCTCCAGGAAATTAATGTGTGTAAGTAATATCCCAAAAAAAAGTAAATATATACGTTTGTGCATTCTCAGGGTGCGGCAGCTTACCCAGAGAATGAGGACCAGCAGCAGAGACTGAGGGAGGCGGCAGAGGGGCTACGCGTGGCCACAAACGCTGCTGCTCAGAATGCCATTAAGAAGAAACTGATCAACAGACTGGAGGTCAGTGATGCCATATTTTCTCCCAAGAGAAAGAACTACTTCAGGAAGAGGCTATTTTGTCCTGAATCTGAAAATATTTACTATAGATGGATGACATTCACACCAAGACCAGTCCTAAATGTCACCATCTCTGAAGTGCCAAATGTGAAGATACTATAAAGTACGAGCGAAAGCATCACTTGGCAATAAAGATCAGCAAGTATTAGATGTTGATGTCAGCATGTCTCTCACCATTAAATGTCAGGGTTTTTAGACAGAGTTAGGTTTGCTGTTACTCCTTTTAAATGGTTCTGAAATAGAAAATTAATCTGTCTTCAGAATGGATTGAAATGGGTTCATTTGCCTCAGGGTTATTTGACTCACAGCTCAGAACCTCTTCAAACTGAAATATTCAACTCATTAACAGGGTTTATGAATTTCACAGCACTGGTTACACATTTAACAAGTTGGGTAGTCCCTTATCGCTTTATAGTTGTGCAGTTGTGTTCGGATTTTGCATCATTAATGATTATAGTAATATTTAGATTTTTATCATATAAAACAATTTATTCATGTATAAGCAAGGTATATGACCTTAAATTGAACTTGAAAATTTGAGAACCAGTATTTTATTTATGCTGTATCTACACTCAAATGCAGTATTTTTAATCATTTATTCATGCAGCCTACCTTCACAGAGATGCTTTCAGCATGTCATCTTGTGGTGAAAAATTTTGAAAATGTAAGGAAATGCAGATCTATGTAGAAAAATATCACCAGAACAGTACAGGAGTTTGGAGTTATTTAGACTGAAAATTTGGAGCAACAAACCCCTTTCAGTACATTCTAATTAAGTATTTTTTAACACCAGTAGTTTTGCTAGGAGTTGAGTAATATTTCAGTAATACAGCAGTACTTCAGTACAGATTTTCAGCACTCTTTACACTGTTCAGCAGTTGATCTTTTAACATCTAAACTCAAAAGCAGAGATCTGATCTTAGAAGTGTTTGCTTTAAATGGACACTTGAAGAGAGGCTGATACAGAGAGCTTGTGTTTAACCATATTTTACATGTGGATGTTTATAATATTCCTCAGAATGCTGCCAAGCAGGCTGCAGCTGCAGCCACTCAGACCATCGCTGCTGCTCAAAACGCTGCCGCCTCCAACAAGAACACCGCTGCTCACCAGCAGCTGGTGCAGAGCTGTAAGGTGAGGTGCTGACAGTTGGGTGTCTTTTACTCTTTGATGTTTTTTTCTTTGGTTTGTTCTATTTTTCATTCTTTTAATAAAGTATTTAAACTGTTTATATCACAATATGTTTCTTTCATATCCTTACTGAGCCCTTTTCTAGTTGCTGTCATTGTACTGTGAACATCCAAATTGCTTGTTTGATGATTTATTGAATAGAATAATAGAGGGATTTTGTTACTGGGGCTGTATTTAAGCTGTGTATATGTGTGTGTATGTGTTTTGTGTGTGTAGGCAGTGGCAGACCACATCCCACAACTCGTCCAGGGCGTTCGTGGCAGTCAGGCCAAACCAGAGGACCTCAGTGCACAACTAGCACTCATCATTGCCAGCCAGAACTTCCTACAGGTGCGGTACACACACACACACACACACACACACACACACACACACAGGCCTTACCATTTCTCGGCTTTGCTGGATTGTAAAAACTTTATGTCCCCACACTCAAACAGAATAACTTTGACAGTCCTACATTGGGAACCAGGCTGAACAAAGTATAAATAGTGTTTCTGCCATGTGGGGATCCCTTTAAAAATAGGCCTGTAACCTCTTTTTGGTGTAAGCAGGCAGTTAAAGAAGCAGTGGTTTATGTGTTTAATGCCTCAGTGGCACTTTGGAGCTGATGCAGTGGGGTTTCCACAAATACTGCCACATAATTTAACCTCTGTTCCCTGTTGTTGTCCAGTGTTACTAATTATTTAATGCTCTGAAGGAAAGGGTCATTCTTATTAAACATTTCTGACTTTTTTGTT
>JAJHUR010132027.1:3538-21572 GCA_027495735.1 Lutjanus campechanus | reverse complement strand
CTCTCAACACAAACATGAAGAAAACTAATGCATCATTCAAGGACGTCTATGAGGCAGACATTGTGTACGGTACCATCAGCGACTTTGTCTGTGACTACCTTCAATACAACAGAGAGGTGATGGAAACAGGAAATCTCCCACTTAACCGTAGATTCATTATTGAAGAACAAAGTCTCAGTTCTTCCCATCATCTGGAACTTTCAAGACTCGAGGAGAATGATTCCCTGGTGTTTGCTGCAGAGGTCCTGCAAAGCCTCATGGGTAAATTTCACAGTGAAGACATGGAACTGAGACACAGGTTTATTAAGGCTCTTTTTCAGGTGCTCCACACTGACCTGAACGACCCAAACACTGACACTAAAATCATCACCATCTTAGAGAAAATGAATGGACAGAGATTGTCCTCTGATGAAGTCTTCATTCTGACCTTTCTTGAGAATCTCCTTAAAGTGGTCAGTGAAGAAACAGAAACTGAGACTCACAGGACATCCCCTGCAGGCAGCTGGTGTTTGGATAAATTATTTGCTTGTGCAGAGAAATTCCAAGCATCAACAACTACAAAAGAAGTCTTCCAGGTGGTTTCAAGTCTTGTAGCACAAATACTTTGGTCACCAGCAGAGGCCTTAAACCTCTTTGGGGCATTAACCAACCACCATCATGATGAAGACTGCACGTCCATCATGAAGATTTTACATCTGATGGAAACATATCAGGTTTCTACCAAGTGGACAGATGAGAACCAGCAGTCTCTCCTGATGCTCTTAGGTTCATCAAGAACTGAGAATCTGATCCAGAATTTAGAAAAGAGTCTTAGAGATGAGAAGATGAAAAGCATTGACATTCTTATTGATGAAATACGGCAGATGGGAGACATTGATGAAGAAACACTGTGGAAAACACACAGTGTAGTAACTCATGTAACAAACTTGATCAAAACAGGTGAAATAAAAAACTACACAGATGTACAGAGAGCTCGGACTCTGAGTCACAGCACAGAGGAAAAAGACCTTCAGGAGGTCCTGGCAGTCTTATGCAATGCTGTAAACCTGCACAGGGCTGAGGGGAAGTGGTGGCCCAGAGCCACTCAGATGATAAGCTGGTGCCTCTTGGCCTTGTCTGACACTGGGAAGCTCCTGGAGATGGGCACTGGAGAGGGGAAGTCTTGTGTCATAGCAATGTTTGCAGTGCTGCGTGTGCTGAGAGGTGAGAAAGTTGATGTGGTGTCCAGCTCCTCTGTGTTATGTCAAAGAGATGCACAAGAATGGAACAAATTCTACAAATACTTTGGCGTGAAAGTTGACACAAACACAAATAAAACCAAAGATAAAGACAGAAAAGAATGCTACCAGAAGGACGTGGTGTATGGAACAATCGAAGCCTTCGCTGCAGATCATCTTCGACAGACATTTGAGATGAAGGATGTGAGGCCTTCTCGCGGCTATCAGTGCATCATAATCGATGAAGTGGACTCACTGCTGCTGGATCAGGGAGTGCAGCTGACCTACCTGTCCAGTCCCATGGTCTCCATGCAGCACCTGAACATAATTCTGGCCATGATCTGGGGCCACGTGAGACAGTATGGCTTCCTGTCTGCAGAACACCAGACATTTGTACGAGGTCCTCCTGCTTCATTCTTTAAGGCCATCTTTGACTCCATAGACACAGAAGAAACTGAAATCAGTGATCCGATGGACATTTTACACATCGCTGAAGAATCAAACATTGTCCCAAAAGGATTTACAGAGGAAATCTACAAGAGTGAAAAGGATGAACTTCTTAATAAACTGAAAACTGTGAGCCAGGATGCTGTGATCAGTTTTTTCCAAGAACTTGAAGACTACATCCCCTGTGGTTTTACTGTTTACACTTTAGATGACAAAGGATTTCTCCATCTCAGAAAGCGCAGCCCGTACAACAACCCCGACATTCCAGATCTTAAATTTCTTGTCTTGGAGGAAGGCTTGTGTTGTCCTCTCTATGACTCAGAAGAAACTCTTATCAAGCCCATTGCAGAACTGATCTCAGAGAAGATTCAGTACACACCATGCACAAACGGTGAAGGCAAAATCAGCATTCCTGGATTCCTGAAGAATCTGGTGGAGAAGAAAGTGTCAGTGTGGGTTCAGAATGCCTTTCTGGCACTGCAACTGAAGGAGGGACGGGAATATGTTGTTGAAAACGACAATGTCTGTCCAGTGGATTTCAGATCCACTGGTATAGTAGAACTGAATAAGAAATGGGGTGATGGTCTGCAGCAGTTTGTTGAGATCAAACACCAAATCAAACTCAGCACCATTTCAGTAGTGACAAACTACATGTCTAACATCTCCTTCTTTGAAAAGTACAGTGGTAAAATATTTGGAACAACAGGGACACTTGGGAGCAAAAGAGACATTCTGTTTCTGCAGGACCTATATCCAACTCTTTCTGCCTGCAAAATGCCAACTTTCAACAGGAAGAAGTTATATGAGGTCAAGGGAAGTTTGAAGACCTCAGCTGAAGAGTGGAAATCTGAAATAAAACGTGTGGTTAAGGATCAGATTTCCCCAAATTCATACAGAGGTGGAAGAGCAGCTCTGGTGATCTGTGAAACTATCAACAAAGCCAAAGAGATCTATGATGAACTGAAAAGCATCACCCGAGGTAAAGTCATTCTTTACTGTCGCAGTGACAGAGACAGTTTGAGTAAAATAGATGAAGAACTGCATCCTGGTGACATCATTGTTGCCACAAACCTTGCCGGCCGTGGCACTAACATAAAAGTTTCCAAACAAGTGAACGACAATGGAGGCTTATTTGTGATCCTCTCCTTCCTCTCTGAGAACACAAGAGTGGAACTGCAGGCTTTTGGCCGAACAGCCCGCAAAGGTAAACCTGGATCTGCTCAAGTAATCATGTCCACTGAACACCTGCCGCAGTCTTTCAGGAATGTGTCTTCTCTGGAGGAAGCTAAGAGCACAAGGGACAGACTTGCAGCAGAAAAGATAAATGACATGATGAACGATGTGACTGAGTTGAAACTGCGAGAGGACCTGTTTTCAGAGTACCGCAAAACTCTTAAAGAAATTCATCAGAGCACAGATGGAGATGAAAAAAGAGCTGCTGTTGCCGTCATGAATGAGTTCTGGGGGATATGGCTGCTAACAAAGTCAGAAGAAATCGACCAGTTGAAGAGAAATGAATTGCAAACAAGTTTAAAAGCTGACTTGGAAAAAGCAAGAAGTCAGTCTCAAAGTCAGACATCACCATGTTCAAGCATTTATCACTACATCAAGTTTGGAAATATTGCACTGAGTGAAAAGAAATGGGACAACAGCATCAGGCTATTTGAAAAAGCAATGGAACTAGATGAAAGTTGGGCAGCCATAGCTTTTTACAACCACGCATACTGCACTATAAAGCAGCAGAAAGCAGATTACCTCACTAAGGCCAGAGATGATCTAAGAAAGGCACAAGAGTCTCTAAAGTATCTCAGTGAAGAATCCATAGCCTGTCTGCAGTTAGTAAAAATGTCCTCTGCAGACTCAGCTGACAGTGACCAAACCAGCCTTGAAAAACAGTTAACAAACAGGTGCAGCATGCTTGGTTACTTTGACAAAAACATCAATGAGGCCATCCAAAAGTTGGATGAGATAGAAGGCAGAGGGAGGGATGCTATGGCCAAAAAATCACCAATTTTCTCCCTGGTGTCTGAAGCTGATGAAGATCTCCAAGAAGAAGCCAACAACCTCTACAGTCAAGGTCTGAAATACGTCTTTTCTGTGGAAGAGAAGCCTCGTTTCTCATGGGAAGGTCTGCTGGTGTTCTTTCTTGGAGTTTTACAGATTATTGGAGGAGCACTGCTCACTGCATTTACATTTGGTACCTTAGCTCAAGTCGGCATGGGACTCATCACTGAAGGAATATCTGACTGCATCTCTGGCATAGAGGCCATGGTGACAGGAGAATTCAGCTGGAAATCATGGGCTATAGAAAAATCCATTTCTATCGGTGTGTCTCTCATTGGGTTTGGAGTTGGAAAGCTGATATCAAAGGGCTTCAAAGCATGTAAAATGGCCATTAAGGGATTTGGCAAACAGCTGAAGTCGATGCCAAAGTTTCTCTTCAGACAAACTAAAGATGGTTTAAGTACAGTCATGAAGACAAACATGAAGAATGTAGTAAAGTACACTGCTAAAAAAATGGTAGAGGAAGTTGCTTTCTATGGACTTGGGAAAGCTGAAAAGGAAATATTGACAAAAATACTTTACAGCATCAAAAATGATGTGAAAAAGACAATTGTTGATGACGTGGAATCCAACATGGAAAAAGAACCATTGGCCTCGTTAGTAGACTCTGTTATCCTCTCACACCTCCAGGATAAAAACCAACTTCATGATCTTCTGCAGGACAAGAAGAGAAAAGATAAACTGCTGAACATTTTCAAAAAGTTAAGCAAAACTGCAGTACAGCCGTTCTATAAAGACCTCAGCTGGCAGAATAAACTCAACTCATCCATCTCCAAAGTGATTAACAAAGCAAAGGCAGAGGCTAAAGGAAAACTAAAAGTAATCCTGACAGTCATCCAAATATCCCACATGAGTGTACTGGCAGGAGATGCCATCGTTGCAGTGCTCAAACTTTCCAGCAATTTTTTCTTAAACCTTTGTGAACAACTGAATAAATTTAAAGAAGAAAATGGGTTTTCAGAGAAAGTGAAGGTAACTGAGCTGTCTGCTTCAGACACTGAGATGCTGAAAGAATTCAAGCAGGATCTATCTGACACCATCAGTACTTTATTGGCTGATGCTTTGGTGGAAGTGTTCCACCAGAAGTTCTCCAGTCACATTGTTTCTCATGTTCAAGGTCAAGCAAACGGTGCCATTCGCCATCATCTCAGAACAGGTTTAAAGAGTAACAGAACAGAGGAAAAACTCAAAGCTGGACAGAACAACAGTTACATCACATACATGCCAGGAGACCCTAAACGTGCAGGAGCAGGAGGTGAACTCTCACGGTCACATGCTGAAAAGATCAAGAACCCAGAGACTGCAGGAACCGTCCTTGATATCAGAGTCCTGTCAGAAACCACTGGCACTAAGGTTGTCATCCTAACAGAGGACAGCCATGGCAGACTCACCAAAATGCAGCAGGTGAGCCCAGGTACTGGACCCACCAATCAAACTGTGACACTGATCTACAGACCAAAGAGTGCCCAGTACCCAGACGGACATTATGATGTGCACATCAATAACCAGATAGTGAGAATAAACAGCGAGGACAAGAACTGTCTGTTTCATGCTTTGGCACGAGGTATGAAACCAGAGGCCAGTGAAGAAGAGATTGTTAAAGAAGCAGCCCGCCTCCGATCTGTAGAGGCCGACGCTCTCCTCACACAGGCAGGCCAATGGGAACCTTTCATCAAGCGAAAAGAGTGGACTGAAAAGATCAGAGGAGGGGACTGGTACATGACAGAGGGAGCTGCACCAGGCAAAATCAAAAAGATAAGAGAAACCAATTTACGACTTAAGCAAGAGGTTGGAAAAAATAAACCATACAAAGAATGGCAAATCTATGCAAATAAAGATGAAAATAAAGGAGTTGGACGGTTCATCAATGCAGATCACCAGCCACCAGTAAGTAGTATATTGGAAGCTGGAAAAAGAAAACTGATGAGCAAATTAGCAGAAGCCATGCTTGAAGTGGCAACAAACACATCTCCTCTGGATCGCAACAAGATTCCTCATGTGCAGAAATATCACGGCCGTGAACTTCCAACAGTTTATGTGCCTAAAGAAATACATCGTGAGTTTCCCAGTACAATATCAGAAAAGTTCAGAACGCTCTTAACTGATACAATTGATAGCAATAATGTTGTGGACACCTTCAAACAAACGATCATCGGTGCAATGCCAAGATTCAGGCTGAATAACAACAAACGCTTCAAAACCTTTGCAAGGGAAACAAACAGGAGGAGTGCAACCAGGCTGGAGGTTTTTGAAAAGAGTTTTCAGCAACACAGTATAGACATGGTAGAGACATGGTCCAGTCTGCTTCAACCAAAGGGAGTCATGACTGCAAAAGACCGTGATACCATTAAAGACTGGATCAACAGGGAGGGCTACAATGATCAGAATGATCCAAACTGGAAGAAGGTCTATGACTGCCTGTAGTAAAGAGGTAACATCACATTTCATATGATACTAAAATATATTTCAGTGTTGGTTTTCTTGCCCCATACTGTACGTGCAGAGATGTGTCTGGATTCTCTGAACCTTTTCATGATATTATAGATTATTGGTGGTTAAATCTCTAAATTCCTGCACTGAAGTGAACTTTTTCCTCCACAATCATTGGAAATGTGTCCAAAAGTCCAGAGGAGTCGTGTGCAGCCACTTCCTCCGAGTCTGTTGGTTTATATTTAGTGAAAAGGTTCAGAGACGACTCTGTACACTTTACATCATGGTGAGCAGTTGACTGAAGTGGATTTGTGTTTTCTTTACAGTGTAGAGACACCTGAGAAAACGACGGGAGAACCGGAGAACTTCCACCTCCCTGATGATCATCACAGACCCGTCTGGATACGTATCATGAGAACTGTGTTTCAGTTTGGTTTAATTCTAAATAATATTACTATCAGAGGACTCGCTACAGAAAAAATAAGAACTGTCCGATCTCATCACAAAAGATAAAGACAGAAAAAATCCAAATTCACTGACAGAGAAGTGAGTCCAAAGGTTCTTTAGATCCATTTGGTACAAAACATTTAGGCCCCAGTCAGACAGAACATATCTGAAAAACCACAGACGCAACTTTGTCCCCAAACCAGAGCTGCGACTTTGTCACCCAACCAGAGACGCAACTTTGTCCCCCAACCAGAGACGCGACTTTGTCCCCAAACCAGAGACACGACTTTGTCCCCAAACCAGAGACGCGACTTTGTCCCCCAAACCAGAGACATGACTTTGTCCCCAAACCAGAGACGCGACTTTGTCCCCCAAACCAGAGACACGATTTTGTCCCCAAACCAGAGACAGCTTGTCTCTCAGTGAATAATCTGATTGGACCGTAAAAAATGAAAATAATGCAAATAAGCTTTTTTTTTTATATTCCAAGGGTTTTATCTAGAACACACTCACTGAGTTCTACTGAGAACCTTTTTATATTCTCAGGGTTTCATCTGGAACACACCCAGGAGGTTCTACTGAGAACCCCTTTATGTTATGGTACAAAGAACCCTTAAGGAAAGACTTCAACAAGGATTTCAACAATACTTGAAGAACTCCTCCTTCAAAAAGGGGTTCTTTCAAAGAAAAGGGTCCCTAATGGAACCCTTTGTCACAGTTAACGGGGTATTCAATTTAGGACCCAAATGCAGACGGGGAGAGCCAAGCAGTTCTTGTGAAATTTAATGAAAACCAAAGATCCAAAAAAAAGCTTACAACAAAAAGAGGCAACAGCAAGTCTTCAAACAAGGCAGGGAAAAATAAACACAAAAACTTACTGAGGTGAATCAAGACAACTAAAATCCAGGAAGTGCAAAAAATCAAAATCCATGAAGAAAAAACCAAATAATATCCATCAAGAACAAAAAACAGGAGACACTGACAAGACGGGTAACAGGTAACAAGTATGAACCGACACTGAGGAAGGGGACACAAAGGCTTAAATACACAAGGAGAGGAAGGATGATGAGACACAGGTGAGGGCAGTCAGAACAGGTGAAAATAATCAGTGGTCAAAAAAAGAGCGGGAAAACAGACAAAGACAGGAAGTAAAAACAACAAAGACACACAAGGGAAAACCAATACTACAAAATAAAACAGGAAGTGACTACAAAAACTCCAAACCGTGACACCCTTAGCCTTACAAAGAACCCTTGTTGAACCCTTTTTTCAAAACAGGGTTCTTCAGTAACAAATGGTTGGGGGTAGAACCTCAGCCTTTCATGAAGAACCCTTTTGGAACCTTTATCTGTGAGAGTGGACCATTTCAGGTCACCTTATTATCAGATACGAGTGAAGACGTGAATATTTTGATTTTCTTTCTCTTCTTCTTTTTTCTTATATTTTATAATTTAATTTCAAATGATGTGGTGAAGGTTGAAGAACATATTGATTAATGAAACAGTCCTGTCTCCTGGAAATTACTTTTTATTATTAAATTGTGTTTATAATTACATCAACGTAACAACGTAACTCCTGCCTGGATGATTGTTGATTAATCTGTCGATCATTTTCTCCATAAATCACTTAGTTGTTTGGTCAATAAAAGGTGATAAAAAAATGGAAATGAAAAAAATGGCAAATAAACCAAACCAAATATTATTTTTACAAACAAGAGCATCAATGATTCTCATCTTATAACAATCGATTCATAATTAATCATTAACTTTCTGTCCAGTGTGGCTCAGATAATATCTAACTTATTTTAGTTTATTGTCTAAAAATGTAACTAACTAATTCAGAAAAGTAATTTATCATGAAAGTAATCAGAAGGAAACCAGGTTGGGAACCACATAAAGACACTGCAGAGTTGATTTTGTGGTGAACTGTCCCTTTATGTTGAGTTTATGTTGTGTTTGATATTAAAAGTCATTTATAACGTGTGTTTCTGTGTGTAACAATATATCCTGTGTGAACCTTTTCTGTCTCTCCTGTAATAATGAAATAAAATCATTCAATGAGCTGAAAGCTGCAGCGTCTTCCTCGTCTTCTTCCTCTGGTTACTGGGAGCTGATACCCACAATGCACCTGTTCAGCTGCATCGTCTGAGGAGTTGCTGCTGTGTGAAACTTCTTCACACAGCAGCCGAGAGCTGCAACAACATCACCTCATGTATTTTAAGAGTTCATTATAATATATTTATTCAGTAACGCTTCAGTTTCCAGGTCCCATCATTTCATGGTAAACAGGTGATAATTACCAACTGATATATTTGAGATTTCTTAGAAATGAACCACAAATTTTAATGTTTAATTATGTGATCATTCACAAGTCCTTTTGAACAAACTTTACATTGTCTGTTGTTGTTGTTTTCTTTCTGTTTTTTTTTAATGTTCAAATAAACTTAAATCAAAGTCAAAGTCAAAGTCTGGTACTTTGTCTCTTAGCCTTGGCAGGTAGGTAGTTGTGTTCCCCCAGGATTCTGTGATCTGTTCTCTCAGGTCAGCTGCCCTTGTGTTCAAGGTGTCTGTACTTCTTGGGGCTTGGTACCCACTCTCGTTATTCGGGGATGCAGATGATATCCCCGCAATGACCTGTTGTCCTGGCTCCCCTTGCTGTAGCATCTTTGTACCGTGGATGAGGCACATTGTACCTCCTCAAGACTCATCTGCTCCAACATAAGCTGCAGACATTAGCATGTCTGGCTAACTAATGCTAGCTTACTAGCTCCAGACAAACCTGTTAGATCCACTGCTTCTGCATTTGTTCTGTGGCGGTTTGAGGAGGAGGATGTGGGCTGATGCAGAATCAAAGTGTGTTGATGATGATGCATCTCTCTCTGACTCGCTGTCTCAGGTCTAAGACGGGTTAGCTTAGCTCTTATCCCACCTCTCTTCCTGTGGTGATCCTGGTCCGGCTGGTCCGGCTGGGTGACCCTTCTCCAACAAAATCAACCCTTGTCAGATAGAAATGAGAAGTTGCTTACAGACGTCGTGTTTCAACAATTACTCCTAATGTCGATATTATATCTGCCACCGTTGGATAGTTTAACAGGCATAGCAACAGTACAGATGGAGGGCGGGGCTTAGTGAAGGGTCAGTTGTGGAGTGTTGTTCAGCCCAGTAGGGCCACTTTATGGTCAGTCTGCATGTGTGCATCATACTGCACTCTAGCAGTTAAAAAACAGCTGTAAACCTCTGAATTTAGCTTCTTATTACACATAAATTCCCACGTACTTCACCATGGGGCCTACAGTAATTATTAAATAACAGTAAACATCACAGAGGAGGGTCTGGATCAAATGAAAAATGTGCCTGTCCCAGTCTGGGAGGTCCGTGATCCTGTTCCAGCAGGATCCAGCAAAGAAATTAAACTCTGGAAAGGAGGATTTGATTCAGCCACGTTAGATTAACATTGAACCTTTTGTTCTGTTCTGTGTATTATCACATCACCTCTGTGAAAATATCTCACTACTTAATCAAATACATTTTGTAGTTGATTAAGAGATATTTTTCAATTTTTTAATTTAAGAAATAATAATAATAATAATAATAATCATAATAATAATAAGTTAGAACGTTGTGCAGGAGAAGTTGGAAGCCAGAAAAGGCTTACATTATGTATAGGTCATTGCAGTCCTCGTTGCATTGGACAGAATACACCAAGTTGCTCTTTTGTGTATGTGGTGTGCGACCTTTAGGATGTATCAGCCCTCTGTTGCAGATAACACCTAAGTTATGTTCCAGAGGGTGGTGTGAGTCAAAGAGCACGTATTGGTCTGTGTGAGTGGGCTTCCTGTATACCCCAATGTGGAGGCTCCTGTCCTTACCAATGTGAACTTCACAGTCCAAGAAGGGCAGGCAGTTATCTTCTCTGGTGAATTTGATGTTTTTATCCACTGAGTTGATGTGTTCTGTAAAGGATTGCACTTCTTGGGCTTGGATTTTAACCCATGTGTCGTCCACATACCTGAACCAATGGCTCGGTGGTGTTCCTCTGAAGGATTTTAGAGCTTTGCTTTCTACCCCCTCCATGTATAGATTCGCCACAATGGGAGATACCGGTGAGCCCATGCCACAGCCATGTTTCTGTCTGTAGAATTTGCCGTTGACCTGGAAGTATGTGGTGTTTAAGCAGTGTTAGATCCCGAGTTACCCCTGTACAGGAGGTGCTGGACCAGCTCTCCATTTAAAGGGTCCGATCCTCTGGCCTCTGGGTATTACCCGATTAGGTTTAACAAAGGACTGTTTAAGCTGGTGGCGAGGAGACACGCCTAGCTTCTTCCGGACGTCTACCCTGCTTGCTCTAGCACAGCACCTGACCGAATAGCCCTAGAGTCGGATACTACACGAGCCATGCCCGTTAACGGCAGCTCTCCTCTCATTGATCATGGCACTTGGTATGGTTGCTAGGATAATATTTAGTGGCTAGGAAAATAAGCCCCAAGGATCTGTTTAATTTCAGTTGGGCTAGAATAACTGATTAGAACCCTAAAAAGTTGTTAAACACACTACACCTAATAATTACTACCTTTAGAGATGATACAAATTCAGTGTCCACAACAACTCTTTAACTGCAGTGGATATATTTATTGCTAAAATTGAGCAAAGGCAAGCATACAGCATTAATTGATTCAAAATTGATTAGTCAACTCGCATAATAAGAACTTTTCAGGTTGCATAATGAAAACGTTTCAGTTTGTATACTAAAATGTTTCAAATTGTATGATCAAAATGACTCAAATTGGATAATCAAAACTTTTGTATATTGTATAACTTTTGTACTTCCTGTATTATTGTATATTAAAACCTGTTTAATCTGATAATCAAAAATCATTAAATCTCAAACCTGGATGAAAAAACTGTAGCTAAACGTTAAATGTCCAATTTGTAGAGAAAGAGGGAAGTGGTGTAAGGCCTGTACAGTCCTTCCTTAACTGTTGAAACTCCTGACTTTGTCCAAAGTCCAGAAAAGTCTCTAAAATCCCTCAGTCCTTAGTGGCAGGATGAGCAAGAAAGAAAATCTTGAATTCCAATTGTGATCCAACAGCTGGGTGGGAAATGGTTAATCCTCATTGGCACGAAGCTCTCTTTTCAGCTGTAGATTTGTTGAATTCCTTTCTTTGCGTTGTTTTGCTGTTCATCTGCTCCGTCTCTGTAGTTGAAGTTTTTGGCTCAAAGATGCAATGCTCCACAGCGGTCGATCTGTCAGCATGCTCCTGAACCCGAGTGACGGCTGAGGACTAACCCCGATCCTTCGTATGTAGCATCTTATATAGTTGCTGCCGATGTGTCAGTGCATATGTGCGGAAAAGCTCGCCTGATCATGGTAGACATATCCATCCCTCCTGCATATACAGATGTTTCCTGTCGGTGACACTTCACTTCCCCCTTTTTACTATTCCATTTTTGGTCAAATTATCAAGCTACAATATTCTTACTAGGGCGGTGGCCTCTACTTCCTACCCTACGGCTCTTACGTTCTCTTACCTTGACCTTTGACCTATTTTTCTTAATCTTATAGCTTTTCTTTGATACATTCATAATTATCGACCAATCCGTTATTATAAAATCATATAATCATGTTCTCGTTCATTTGTTACATTCATTCCACTATCTCATATGCTTCACAACATTTCATTACCAAGCTCAGAATCAGGTATAATCATCATAGTGCTTTCTGCTCTTCTGCTCTCTGTGCATTGCTTAACTCCGCCGGAAAGTTTCCTAATTTCCCATTCTAACCGTCCTGTCTGCATGTTTTGAAAATGGAAAGCACCTCACTCTCCTCTTTGGCCTGATTAACAGTTTCACATTACCTTTTATGCTATTTTCAGCTGATCAGTGACTTTAATTCTGTTTTTTGTTACCCCCTTCTTGCTGGTTTGGGCAGATCTGTGGTCTCAATTTTTCCAACAGCAGAGATCAAGTAGTTGGCGTATCTGGTCCGGGTTAAGATTGGTTCTATTTTGGAGGGTGTTGTCCTGTAGCAGACGTTGTCTCACAGTTTCCACTGCCTCCATGGTTGGAATACAAGTGAACAACAAGGTCACATCATAGGAGACCATCGTTTCATCTGGATCCAGTTTTAAACCTCGAACAAAGTCAGTGGAGTTTTGGATGTGGTGTGAGGTTTTGCCCACCAAGGGGGTTAGGATGTTGGCTATATGTTTGAAGATGTTGTAGGTAACCGAGTTGATACTGCTGGGAGGGGCCCCTTCTTTGTGGTTCATAGACCATGTAAGCATGGGACGGCTTCCTGTGGATACAGATGAAGGGATTGTGTCTTTTTGTAGCTTTTGTTATTGCCTTTCTTTTATAAGTGCAGGATGGGTCTCGTTTCAGCATTACATGTGTGTTAATCACTGAGTAATGTGGAGACCTTGGTGTCATAGTCAGTTCAGTCAGACAACTCACGTTTAGAATGTTTATTCAGCAGCAGAACATGATTTGAGTTTGGCGTCTAGGCTCCGACTTCATCACTCCCCGCAGCTTATGTTACGTAGAGATAAGGGGAGTGATGAGCAAATCTTGAACCCCCTGTTGGAGCCTGCAGGTGGATGCTGGGGTGGTGGTGGGGTTAAAGAGCAGGCAGCAACGCTAGTGCGGGGCGACACGCATAGGCAGGCAGAGGGAGGAATGGGAGGATCAGCAGTTTAAATAGACCGCGAGATTGGAAGTGTGCGTTTGGTATGTAGTATTAAGAATGAGGTATGTCACGTGAGGTTGGTGTAGCAGCTCGAGTTGACTGCCTGAACTAGCTCGCAGGCGTCGCCACATTTGTGTTGAGGATTACTGTGCATGTCCCCTTGTCTGCAGGAAGGATAGTGATGTTTTGGACCTTGCTCAGAGATGTCACAGCTTTCCTTTCTACAATAGTAAGGTTGGACAGAGAGTCCTCACATCTGACAGGGCCGCTGATACCTTCAATCTTATCTGTTCAGCTTCAGTTTCTGCATTTGTAGAATAAGTAGAAACTTTAATAAAATTATTTTGGAACTGTGGCTTAATCACTGCATTTGCAGGAATATTTTTAATCCATTCTTCTCCATCTTCTTCTTCTTCTTCCTCCTCCTCCTTGGAAATCTGCCTTCTCATGCATGAAAATAAACCACAGTTTGCACACAGTTCCAGTCCGATGCTGGTCCGACTCACTGCATGCACACTGCTGGTGTAAGTCCTGCCATTGGCTGAAGTATTGCAGCGTCCGCTATCCAGATTTTCAAAGTCACAGAGAAACAAGAGCAACCTGAGCTGCAACCTGCACACTGAAAACGGCAGATTAGCTGCTGGGACACTAACTTTATGAATCTAAACAAGCTAACAGCTGTTAGCTTTTCTTTTGCAGTGATGTAGTCATTTTAATACCAGAGTTCACCTCCTGACGTACAAATGTTCCACCAGAACAAGTTCCCCCTTGGCACTATTTTACAGCAGGGCCTCTCTGCATCCTGGGCTTAGCTCCGCCCAAGATGTTTGTAATTGGTTTAAAAATGTGCAAACAAGGCAGGGTGTTTTTTCCTCTATAACAGAATGTATACGTATGGAGACAGACCTTTCTGTAGCGCTGAGCACCGTGGAGAGACGTCTGGATATATGACACTAGTCTGATGCTAAACTTCCTCAGCCGGCTTTGTCTGGTATCTGTCCTGATGGTGGCGCTACAGCAGCCGTCTAAATCTTTAAAAATTGAAAATTCATAACAGCTTTGCAGCAAACATCCTTTTTTTCAGTAGAAACAAAAAGCTTTGAGCTCCTCCGACATTTTTGCTCCGTCAACAGAAAACTTCCTGCACTGCATGTTTAGACGGTTTCCCCACAAATGGAAAGAGTGGTGAAAATAGCTCATGTAAAATTCTCTGAAATAACTCTCTGATGTCATGATAGATGGTAAATTTCATAATTGTATCTCAAACGTTTTTATAAAAATCCTCATGTCACTGCAGTTCATGTGAGCCTCTTTAAACTTCAGTCAGCTTATGAACTGATCCGTCTGAAGATAAATCACAGGTCTCTACATGTTGTCTAGATGAAGGACACATTCTTTGATTTTCTCTTGAAAACTGTATTTTTGACTCCAGTTTGAAATGTGCAGCCCTTCTGATTCTCACAGAGTGAAGTCGTCACCTGACACGTTATCAGCAGGGTTGTGACTTGTTCTTAGAACCAGAGGTTGTGAGTTTGTGTGTGATGCTGAAGTGATGCTGACTTAAGCATCATGCTTAGTGGATTGGAGACAAATGACTGAAGAGATCATTTTTATTATTTTATTTTAGTTTTATAAGTTTTAAATAATTATGGTACTGCTGACAGCCCTCGTGTATTTATCTCTGTGCAGCAGCTATAAATTCCAGGTAATATTCTCCTCCAAAGATGGAGCAGTGGAACGTCAGACAGAAGTGAGGCAGTAAAGATGCAAACACGTCGGCTGAGCTTTATTGCTGACAAACTAATAAACTGTTGGATGAACATCACCAGCTGGCTGATAGGATAATTCAGCAAAGCATGAGCCTCCAGCTGCATGAAACACAGTCTTTATTCTTTCAGATCAACTAAGAGATGAATATGTGCATGAAAAATATTTCTGAAATCTTCACTGAACTTTATCTGACCTACTCACACAACAAGTGCTGCCGAGATGAGGAACACAAATCCTCTGACTTTTCTCTTAAAAACTAGTTTGAAACGTGCGACTGAGTCACAGTGTGAAGCCGTCGGTGGTTCATCACCTCACATGTAGTTCAGCAGGACTGTGACTTGTTCTGAGAGGTTGCCCCCTCCCCCATACCCCGTACAGTCTGCAACACCCTCTGTACTATAAACACTCAAAGAGTCTGTGGATTTCACACAATGGGGCCAAATTAGGGCCAAAAGTTCTACTTCTAACCACAAAAACTGAACACAATCTGTCTCTGGATCTCCTCTGCTTTCATTACACATCCAGCGAAGAAATGACACTCTGGAAAGGAGGATTTGATTCAGCCATGTCAGATTAACATTGAACCTTTTGTTCTGTTCTGTGTATTATCACATCACCTCTGTGAAAATATCTCACTACTTTATCAAACACATTTTGTTTAAATGGAGTAAAAATATTCCTGCAAATGCAGTGATTAAGTCACAGTCCAACAATATTTTAAAATTAAGGTTTCGTATTATTCTATAAATGTTACTTTAATATCTGCAATAAATATACTAACAGGCTTCATAATCTATACACCCACTGAATAAAAATATTTCAACCTTTGTTCAACCTTTGTTCTGGGTCCATGATTTCAGAGATATAATAAAAAGTTGTAGGCAGATTGTTCCAAAGGTGTTTATGTGTATTTCAACGTGTACTGATTAAATACACAGATATTTTTTATTTCATAAGTTTTAAATAATTATGTCTGTTCCTCATCGAAATGCCCGACCTCGACCCATCTCTGTGCAGCAGTGGAACATCAGTCAGAAGTGAAGCAGTTAAGATGCAAATACAAATTGAACTGAAAGCATCAGATATGTTTCCTCAGAGGTCATTTTATTAAATGCGCCTGTAAAATGTAATTCCAGCCGTAACAGAGATAACGTCCAGGTGATGTCATCCAGGTGAAAGAACAAGGCTGTCCTCTGCAGTGTCCATCTGTCTCATTTAAATATCAGACACACACATCAGAAACACACACACAGACACACACTTACATCAGACAGCAGCAGACACAGACTCTGACACGTCTGTCAAGTTTCATCAGCTTCCCAGCAGCCTTCGCTCCTCAAAGTTTTCTGTTTAATGTTGTATAATATCTGTAATTCTCTGTAACATCATAATAATAATCCCACAAAACCAACAGGTTCACTGTCTGTCTAAAATATAAATATTGTATAAATAAAACTAATAAATGACAGTTTCTTTAAGCTTGTTGCATTTTAACCCTGAGTTTGGTCTCTCAGGTTTCATACAGGCTCCCTGACCTGCAGCCTGAGAGGAAAACCTGCAGGCAGAACTCAGGGCAAAGAAAAGTTCATTTCTTATTTCCAGTTAATATTCTCCTCCAAAGACGAAGCAGTGGAACATAAGTCAGAAGTGAGGAAGTAAAGATGCAAATATACATTTAACAGTCACAAAGTATGAGATATGTTTCCTCAGAGGCCTTTTTATTAGGTACACCTGGAAAATGTCAGTTAGTCAAATCCAAAGATGATGTCCAGGCGCTCAGGTCAATTTATGCTCTTTTTACTGCTTTACTGCTGTTAACTGTGAGGAGAGTGTGAGCATAAAAAGCTGCAGCTCTCTCAGCTGAGTTCAGAAACTCAACGAACTCTGAAGTTTCATCACGCTGAAGTTTGTTTCCAGACGACGACCTGAACGAACGACGACAACAACAACAACAAGGTCCTCCAGCGGTGAGTTTATTCTTCTGATCATCTTTAACTAATTCACTTTACTGAAGTGTTTGACAGACAGCTGACTCCAGTTTACAGATCAGACGGCTGAAAAATGAACAAAATTCATCACATTTACGACTCTACTGCTGCTGAACACTAAAACACAACTAAAGGAACATTTATAAAAGCTCATAAAACTCTGGACTGAAATGTTTCATGAGAGAGCACATATAAATATTATGAAAAATGTATTAACTGCTATTTTCTAATGTATATAGAATAGAATAGAATAGAAATACTTTATTAATCCCCAAGGGGAAATTCATTAATTTATATGATAAAATAGCAACATTTCATATTTTTTTCCAAATGTGACCTTTATATACAGTCTGTAGATTTATAACTAAATTATAAACTTTTTTAAAAATTAAATATGTCATGTACCAACTTTTAAAACATTGGTCAGATACAGAATTCTACAGTCTATTATTTGGGTTTAAAAGACCGTTGCTATGGAAACAGTTCTGATCATAGACTCTGGAGGGAACACATCATTGATTTTTTGGTACATGAGCATGTAATAAGTGAATTAATTCACTACTTTCCTTTACATGGCATAAAAAATGAAGTACAAACAAAAAGTGAACAATAGTTATTCACATCTTCAGAGTTATTAACATTCATAAACAAATCCTCTTATTCCTGTTTTTATTCGACCATTCAATTCAATTCAATTCAAAGAACTTTATTTTTCCGTTAGGAACTTCATTTGTGCAGAGCATCAGTGCGTGTACAGTTCACATACCCAGCAACACAACACTATGTACCACATGCATACAACAAGTACCAAAAAATCTCAATACCACAATTACCAGCACAGTAAATACATGATGAATACGTAGTGATAAAAACAATTGTTAAAATAATAAAATGTAATAAATAAAAATAAAAGTAATCATGGTCAAGTTAAAAGGGTGGTGTAAAACAACCAGGCATTCATGAGCCATGTACATATATATAAGC
>JAJHUR010132021.1:0-43375 GCA_027495735.1 Lutjanus campechanus | reverse complement strand
CAGACAAACCAAACACTAGCTCAAGTTTCGTGGCCACTGTAGGTTCTCCTACATTCTCGGTGGGAGGTGATGGGGCAAGGTGTTTGCAATCTGCATGCTCACAGCTTGATACCACTAAATCCTACAGACTAGTCCTTTAAAGGGAGCATTCAGCGCTTTTTTATGTGGATGTCCAGTCAGTATTAATGATAAATGTAGTCAAGTGAATCAATAAATTCCTGTGTGTGCTAAATTATCAGAGAAAGCTGAGTTTTCTTGCTGCAAAATCTGTCATTCTTAAATAATAAAGAGTGCGCAATGCATCCTGCTTTGTGTAGGCACTGCCAACATGGCTCCGCGAGGAGGTCGCTCTGAGGAGATCATTGCTTCACTTGACTACATTTACTAACAACGCTGATTGTACATCCACATAAAATGTGGTGAATTTTCCCTTTAAGTGGAATACTTGGATACTCTTATTAGAAAAAAGCAAAAAAAAAAAGTGAAGTCATCATTCCTATCCTCCTATCCATTATTTTTGCTTTATCTTTTCCCTTTCTCTCTCTCTTCGGTCAGAGTTACAATGCCAACATGCTAATGATTAGCACGTATGTTTACCATATTCACCATCTTAGTATAGGGTGTTAGCTTAATAACATTTACTAACTAGCATTAAATACTAAGTACATCTGAGGCCGATGGGAATGTCATTACTTTTACAGGTATTTAGTCATAAACTGAATTACCTGATGATGGCACTAGAGGAAACAGGGGATCATCTAAGTTTCGTCAGTTCATCCTGAGTGGAACACGGCTATGTGAACCAAATTTTATAACAGTCCATGCAATAGCTGTCGAGACATTTCACTAATAACCACAAAAGTGAATCTCATGGTGGAGCTGGAAGAAAAATCTAATCAGCAATCAAAAAAACATTCAAACAACACAATAAAAAAACAGAACAGAATTCAAATTAAAGTCTCATTTAGTAAGACGATCTATATTGCCCACATGCAGAGGATGTCCTCATCCTTCCTCTTTTCTTCTCCCATGTTTAATAATACAGGATATTATGTAGATATATTTAAAGCTGGCAGGCATAAAAAAGGCAGGGGAATTCGGTACATTTTCATGAACACACACACACAGGAATTAAAAGCAGAAGTTGTTGAAGAAAAAAGCTTGGGTGACTTCCCTGCAGCTTGTTTCGTTTTACCTCTTGATGCCTTGCTCAAAAGTACACATGGGCTATTAGCGGAGGCGAAAGGGTCTTTGTCACTGCTCCGAGCGTCTGAAAGTGTCAACCAAATTGTTCTCACTCAAGTCTCAATGGGATGGATATAATGACTTCCTCATGTGGGCACACACTTCTGTAATTAACGAGCCAAGATGGACCCAGCTCAGTTAACGCAGAAATGTTATTTGAGAAATTTCCTGTTTAAATTTACATCATTTCTCTTTAAGTGCAAACTGTGAGCAAACACTGCTGCTCGTAGAGTTGACCCGGTCAAGAAAAGTGGACGTTAGAGGAGAGGGAAGTAAAAGATGTGTTGTCATATCTGGATTATGAACTCCTCCCAGTAGTGATGTTTCAATACCATAGTGCCACAAATGACCCAGATGTCAACTGATGAATTTCTGCTGACACTTCTGAGGAACAGGCAGTAGGATTACTGTATGTCGGACTGAAACGTAGTAACTAAAGTGAGTAAGGCTGTGATAGCAGCCCATATTACCTAGAAAAGTGGGCTGGTTTCCATAAGATAAGATAATTTACATTGAAAATAAGTAAGAAAAGAAGAAGAAAGATGAAAAAGATATCTTTGTTACACAAAATGATGCATATTTTCCTCTGATCTAACTTTTTCTTTTGAATTATCAGGTTGAACAGATAACCGTAACATATGCAATCAGTGCAATCAGCATTGCATTGTTTTAAAAGAATAATTTGATATTTTGGAAAATACACTTATGGGCTTTCCTGCAGAGTTAAATGAGAAGATCGATACCATTTATATATTTGTCTGTTAAATACAAAGCAAGAGCCAGCAAGCTATTAGCTTAGCATAAAGACTGAAAACAGGAAGCAACAGCTAGCCTGACAATTTTCACGCTTCAGCTCAGAATCATTTAGAGCACTTCACACTCCATAAAACCATAAATAGCCGTTTTTATACTTTGCGCTGGTTAAACAAACAAGATATGGCATGTTGATACATGAGCTTTAGAGGTGCTGTAGGTGGACAGAGCCAGGCTAGCTGTTTCCCCCTGCTTCCAGCCTTTATGCTCAGCTAATGTCTCCAGGCCCTTAATAGTAAACAGACAGATATGAGAGTAGTGTCCATAGTTTCATTTATCTTTTATCTCTTGGCAAGAATGTGAGTAAATGTATTTTCAAAAATGGCCAGCTATTCCCTCAGGGGGTCACAAGGCAAAAAGGTCAGGAATCACTGACCTAGATTCACTCAAATTATAAGTTAAATTATTGCAACTCATATCTTGAATCATGGCTGATATGAAAGTGATCCTGTATTTTTAGCTGAATTATGACTGAAATCTGACTAATCTAGAAGACACTTGTTTGTGGGGCTGGACGATATCATCCAATAACACCTAAGATCTGTAGACAAATATCACACATCGTCTGTAAAGATAAATGTAAGAGAATTATTTTTAATTTTTAATTATCACAAGGCTGGCTCACTCATGATATATTTAACTACAGTATGACAGCCATATTGATATGAAACAGTGGGTCTGGCATGTAACAGTAGTAAAGACAGATGTTACCAATGATACTTAGGTCCCATTCCATTTAGTATCGCAGAGCCCCTCCAGTGACCCAACATGCACAATAGCAGCATCCTGACTCTGTTTGACCTGAATGGAACAGAACCTTAATGAGTATCATTGGTAACACCTGTGTTTATGCTACAAATTCATGTCAAAATGTGTGTGCATGTATGTGTTTGATTGCAGCTGTAAATGAAAGGTTAAATGTGTTACATTTAGGAGGATCGATTGGCAGAAACGGAATATAATATTCATAAAAGGTTTTCATTAGTGCTCAGTCGCCTGAGAATCACTGTGTTTTTGTTACCTTAGATTAAGCACTTTTTATTTACACAGACCCAGAACCGGCAAACGAAACAATGGTTCTAGATGAGGCCTTTTGCGTTTCTCCCCGAGTTTTGTGGCCACCGTAGTTTCTCCTACGTGCTTGGCAGGCAATCTGCTGTTTCACTGCTAAATGACACTAATTCTTAAACACTGATCCTTTAATGCGGCAATATTAAACTGTAGGTAAGAGTAGCAACAGTGAGGGGTAGATGAAGAGCTTTGAACTAGGGTTATTTATGTAACCAATTAAAGAGAAAAACAAAAAGCAACAATGTAATTTCATTTCTAATGAGTATGATGAGTTGCTAATGTTTTATAAATCTGGACGTTGAGAGAATTTTTTAAAATAACACTAGCTGCGATGAGCCTTCAGAGAAAAGGGGAGAGGGAATGCAAAAGTAGAAAAGTGAGTAATATGATGATATTTAGGTCAGCAGCTGGAACCCTTATATTGTCTTTTTTTTTTTTTTTGCAGTGAGCTAGTATTGCAGTGGATTCTGGCTTACTGGCTCAACAAAAAAACAAAGACAGGGATGTACGATTTCCTGCCGTTTGGCTGAAAAAAGTCAGTCTGGAAAGAGCAGAGACAGAGTGGGCGTGGGTCGTTTTACTTCAAACCAAATACAATCATACCATAATGCACTTGTTACAGTTCACTTTCACTGTAGTTTCCAGTGTCATTGATATTTGTCAGGCCATTATTTGTGCACAGCTTTGAACTACTGATCTGTTTCTATTTCTCTTTGATTTTCTTTCCCATTGTGGTGATGTTTCAAAATCAAACTCTAGAATCAATCACTCGTACAAAACTATAACCGACTCACTGAATGGGCGGAAACTTAAAAGAAGGGTTGAGACTCTGTTGTTTCAGCTCCTGTGACATACTGAAAAGACATCAAAGGATGAAAAGAGGGATAACGAACAGCAAAAAAGCCCCTTTTTAAACCCTGTTCTTTGCTACTTTGCAATATTACACTCAGCGTTGTCTCCTTGGTGGTCCAGAGTTGGGCTGTGGATTTATAAGGAAGCTGATGTCAGATCAGAGTCCCTCAAAGTGTCCTTTGTTAAATTGTTTATGTAGAGGATAAGACAAAACGCACTTCAATACTTTGTGTCTCTGTGTAAAGTCACGACATGAGAAAAGCCACAGGGTTGGAGGGCGTGTTCGCCGTGACACACTTAGATTGGCTTATTGTGGAAACAAACACAACAGGATTTTTTCCTGGAGGCAGCGCTCTTTTTCCCACAGGCTCAGCACAGACAAACACAGTCTCAGTCAAGGTTTCCCAACACATGCCTCTGTGAAGTCTGGAAGAAAACACAACTCCCACATTATTACACAATCTTACATTGTGTCAGCCATTTAAACGTGATCCAGAATGACAATGAACCCAACAATAGAACAATTTCTACATCTCCAGAATTATTGATTCAGTGATAGACCACCACCGGAGCTGCTAAATACACAAACTGCCCAACTTTGACAGCTGCTATAACTAGATACCTTAAGTAAGTGGAGGTTCCACTTGGTATGCTATGCAGTTTATTTTTTGAGCATCACTGTGGTCTATGGCAACAAGACCTGATAAATGTTTGCTGCTACAACAGAGCAGGCAAAGATAAAATGCATGTGGTATGCATGAAATTGCTCACTAAGCTAGGAGACAGGAAGTCTGCCATGCTTCCAGGAGAAAACGTGTCAAACACTACAGAAAAATGGACATGCCAACATGTTACCATTAGCATGAAAGCATTAAGCTCAAGGCACAGCTGAAGTTCACAGGAACTTGGTAATTGGTCTTTAAAGAATTGTGCGCTGAGACGGTACCCCAGAAAACAAAAACTCAAGTAGGAATGATACGATTATTCAAAGAGCTTGAATAATAAAGGAACTATTGATCAAAGCCATCTATTCAAGCATGAACCTAATGCCCGTAAGTGATTTTGCATCAGCTCCTGTTCAGAATCTAGGATACACAAGTATCCCAGCATTAATTATACATACAGTTTATGAACATACTAGCAGGCAGCAGCAATGGCAAATACATAAGCCAAGCCAACAACTAATTTTATGGGGTTTTTTTGTTTTATTATTGTGTTAGTTTTCAGATTTTTTTGGAGGAAAGAAACAATCATTTAAATGCTAAATGTGAGGAAGATTTAAAGCTGGGGTAGGCAGTTTATATTTGTGCGATTGGGCAAAAGTTCATCAATCCCCCTTAAGAATATTGTAATTCATGTGGTCCAAGAGAAAACTAGATTCTGCTCATCCCTTGATTCTGTTTTCAGGCTTTAGGGAATCTAACCTGTAACAGGAAACTTTGGCCAATCACAGTTTGGGAGGATAGGGTGATTGTTGAGTCTCATTCCCACAATGTCAGTATTTGACAACCTGAGAACGAGGCTCAACAATCAACTTTCTCCACAATCAGTTACCGCACCTTTTAATGCCCTGTAAAAAACAAAAGGGCTCACTAGCAGGACAAGCTAGTGCAGGCCAGCTCCCAGCATTACCGGTTAGTCAATGTCCAAGATCGTCCCCTGTCAGAACAGTCTAATCTGAGAGATCCTGCCACTCAAAATTATAACATATATACATGAAAATGTAAAGAGGCAGATAAGTGTATAGTTGTTAGCAAGAATGCTGTTGCCCCCAGTGCAAATTGAGTGTGCTGCATCCTTATTTGTATCCTTATCCTCATATCCATTATTTTGAGATTGGACTGAAATTTCATGGCAATCTCAACAATACTGGTAGAGAAAGACGACCACCAACAATGGGCTGCTGTCACCGTCTCTGAAGCTCCGCAGACAGTGTGGCTAAGACTCAACATTTCTTGCTACCAGTTTCACCAGAGGTTGTTTCTTCTGTGATGAACATTATACAGTATAATCCTGGGACTCAGGTTTATTTTTGTCCAGCTCAGTCAGGACTTGTTGAAGTCAAGATCTGACTTTTGACACATTTGACAGCGCCTAATCTCCTCCCACCTTGTGGGAGAGTCATCCTCACCGTTCCTGAACTCCGCAGTCTTATGATAGTCGCATCATTATCGAACATGTTTTCAATTTGAGTGTTATCTGCTGGTATTTTTAACTAAGAAAGCAACCACAATGAAATGAAGACCAGATAAAGTCAGCTTCAGTTTAGTTTCACTTTCGCTGTCTTATCTTTGGTCCATCTTTGACTCCTCCTTTTAATCTCCATTCCTAGTTTCAACAAAACAGTCAAATGCCACTGGAGAGATAAGACCCCAAACATATTCCGTGAACAAATGTGTACACACAAAAACATGCATCTGGTAATGAGCCGCACTTACTGAGTTGCTGCAGACTGAGTGCCTCCTTGTCAGCATGAGGCATTACTTAAATGGTAAAATATGTGATTGCTCTTTTTCTGACATTCCCTGTATTTAACCATTTACGTAGACGACACTGCGGCCCTGCGGCACCACAGAAGCAGGGAAACAAGTAGCTCATACAGCTCAGGAAAGAAGAAGAACCGTTAAAATGGTCTTCAGTGGAGACTCCAGGACTATTAAAACCACCAGACTTTGATCATCCTAAAGACACACCAAGACACCCACGGGCTGTTCCAGTTCCTGTCGGCCCAGACTCTCAGTTTACTGATTAATGTCATGTGACATTTCCCTGGAATGTTTCTGAGGACATGTCGACTGAAACGCCACGTGTTTCCAGGAAACCACACACACATTATGAGCACACTAAACACACAGCAAGATACTGAGGGCATGGTTATATTACAAATTACACAGTGTGATACTGGACAACAGTCAAACATGATGCTAACCGGGTGACATGTTGGCATGGTGAGGTGGGAGGTCAATAAAGCTGACAGGACTCATAATGAGACGATTTTAACTGCTCCCTAGGTATTCTTGCAAGATTTATGCAGACAGTGTGTGCAAGTAAACCTTGCCTGTTTAATCTATGTTTCAGATATGTTTATTATTATTTACTTACATACATTTTAAGCCTTTTTTCATCATTAAAGGTGACTGCTGTTTAGGTGAACTTTGTAAAGAATCCAACCAAAACAACTCAATGCTGATAAAACCCAGGAAGTATGCTTGAAAGACATGACAGAAATAACCACAAAATGTCTTCTTGTGGCAAAATAAATCTCAAAGTCCACACAGTCTTGGGTCTAAAAGTATCTCTAAAACCATACAAAGTATCTGAGTCACATCTGGTGGCTATTTTTCAGCCTTTTTCATGGTTAGAATGCTGAGAAAAACCTTCAGAGGTTTGTTTAATACTTTGTTCAGCAGGAAGCACAATTATGTTTAGATGTGGGTGGACCAGCAAATCCAGAACTGAACAGATGTGTCGAATCCTGGTGTTTTGTCCACCCAGATCAGGGGAATTAGCCTCGGTATGAGGAAGAGTCGACTCACAGCAGACAGAAATACATTGTTGATCCATCATTATAACCTCCTTTTTGTGCATGACCGACAAGTATTAACAACAAGTTATTGCCATTTGTCGGCAGTAGGATTCTGAGGCAGGTGAAATGTTTCCTTCAGCTCAGACGTAAGGGAATTAAACCCCTGGCAGCAGTCATTTAACCTCATGATACAAATCAATAAAAGAAATACAAACACATTTTAGCACTAAGAGTTTGATCAGAGTGTGAGGAGCTGCTATGTGTATTGCAGCTCTGCGAGGAGGGTGTGGACCGCCTGTTTGTTCGGATGTTTTCCATTTGCTTTGGAATGTCCTCAGAGCTGTTGGTTAGAAATGATCTGAGACTCTGAGCTGAACACACATTGCACATCCGCCCACACACATCACATGAGGGTGAGCACACTCTATCCAAGACTTTTGAGCAACTTTTAAAGCTCAGGCAGAGGTGTTTAAAAGTCTGACACTGGGCCTAACTCAATCAGATTCTATCAACTGGGGTCACAGAGCCGTGTCACAGTCGGTGCTGTGACTGCTGACCGTGTTAATAAGCGAAGACAAACTACAAATAGTTAACTTCCGGTTGTTTTTCCAACCACCAGAATGCACCTGTCCCTTCCACCTCATGCTGCATCTACCCTGCCTCACAGTTTGACAAGCTCCGGGCTTATTTCTAGAAGAGACTCTTTACAATCGTGTGTGACAGATAACGACATCAGCCCAAGCAATGGTCAATTAGGTGTTGGTTGATCTGGGATTTCCACCATCAGACAGGACTGGTACCTTACAGGAAAGTCCCAAAGTCCTGGGTTTCAAAGTTGTTGGCTAAACAAAACATCGACATGCATGGGAAAATCCAAAACCTTCTTATAACAGCGCAAATATATTCAAGAAAACACCCTGACCCTGTGGACAATATCTGATTTCATTAGCAGCTGTGGCCGTTTATGTTATCATTAGCCGTCTGTTGCTGTGCACAGATGCTGACGGGACTTTTTGGGACTTTTTAAATTTTAGTTTGCCCACTCACATTACTTGTATCAAGTACCTTTATGATTCTTAATATGTGATTCATAACTGAGACAGTCTTATATTTTATACCATTTCAAAGCAGAAACTGGATTACTGGGCAAACCATTACGATAGATTTGAGTGGTCAGATTAGTGCTTATGCTCTGAAATCTTATATGGTGAGATGTGGTAATGTGGCAGGTATCCAATCAGGATGCTTTTTGTTCTTTTAATCTTTCCCGAACAATCTTTTTGGTCTGTGTATTTATTTCAGTTATTTGTATCTTTATGAACTTGGCTTTATGTATCACATTAGGCAAAAGGCCTAAAATAAAATTGAACATTAGAAGATGGAAGCTTGATCACAGGCCATGCCAGAAGATCACACTTTCAGAGAATCACAAAGCAAGGCAAGGCATTATTTGGTTTATTTAAGTCATTAAGTGTAAGAATCAAAAACACATAAACAATGTTTTCCAACTAAGTGGAAAAAGTTACGCGTATTCAGTCGAATCCGTGGAGGACACTGTTACAAAAATACCACAGAAAGTTTAGGGGACTCCATTCATGTTTGGGAAGCACCCAAAAAAGAAGAAGAAGAGCTTGTTTTGATCCTCGACTCATTTCAAAAAACCTTTAACATGACCAAAGCAATGTTACACTGGCACAACACTAAGTTCGGTGCAAAATAAACAAAACATGATGGACGACACTGTAAGAAACCTGACCAGTTTCAGCTAATGAGAGAATACAGCAAAATTTAAAAAGAGTGCAGTTCTTTCAGTGGTTTAATGACCAGCCAGACCGCAGCTGGTCTTTTCCAGAAACATAAAATACCTTGGAAATGCCAGTGCTTTTTGAGGGATTCGATTTTGTGGATATATGAACAAAACAAAAGAAAAAACAATTGACATCTTGATTACCGCAAGGACTGAGGCTAATGGGGATATATCAAGACACAGAATAAATCACAGTATTCATGAGGCGTGCAGGTACTTTTCTGTTTTATTGTCTTGCCTTTGTCTTTTTGTCTTCACAACACAGTGGTGTGGACTCAGGAGAGCCATCACAGGCAGGATGGACACTGGTACAACTACAGCTAAATCTTTTCACTTTTTACTGACCGATCCTGTCTGTCTTCATTTGGCGGTGAAGAACTTTTGAGTAAGTGGTACCCATCAAGAAAAGTCCCCATTCTGGATTTGTTATACCACAAAAATGGCACATGTACTGCATCATCACTGCAGTTTAACTTTCTTTATGCTGTAAAAAAAACTAAATAGAAATATTATATTACAAAACTCTAATATTAGTTATTCCATCTTGTAGTGGCGAGAAGGAAACAAAGTCTGTTCTTCTCAGAGGCAGGGCAGCCGTGCCGCAGTGATGCAGCAAGACACAAGACCTCTTATGGTCACATTTGGTCCCACTTGCTGCACACACCCACAGGTGTTACAGGTAGAAATCAGTTGTCTGTCCTACCTGTGCTCGCAGTGGGAACGTAAGGCTATGAACTGCATCTCTGAGAGGTTACTAGCCTGTGGGACTAGTACTGAGCCTCAGGATCAAAATGCTTGCAGAGGGAGGCCCTGCAGTGTCTGTGGTCCAGATGCAGAGCCCAGCAGGACGGGTACCAGCCTCAGCAGGTCTCTGAGAGGGATGCCCAGCTGGCTGCTGCGAGACAGTAAATCCCCGAGCGAGCTGCAGCCTGCAGGGAGAGGAGAGAGCTTCAGACCAGTTCAACATCCCGGTCATGGAAGTCGTTGTTGCTAGTTAGGAGTTCTTTCTTATGAACAAGATGTTTTGATGGAGCTTCGCTAAAGGACAGTCAATTGTATAATTTGAACAAAGTCCAGTGGTGGAAGAAGTATTGTACTGGTTTTGCAGTAAGACCTCCCCTTTACTGATGTACCAGTGTGTCGGCGCCTTATTACTGATGTAGCTGGTTGAGGTAGAGCTAGTTTAAACTACTTTATATAGAGTCAAGTAGTTTAGTCCAGTGACTCTCAACCTCAGGACCGGGCCCCTCCAGCAGTCACAAGATAAATCTGAGGGGTCTTGAGTTTCTTAAATCTTTGCTTTTTTGTAAAATATTTAATATTAGTATCACTTTCATCTTCAAACAGTGATTCAAATGAAACCATGTGAGAAGTTTGGAGAGAAAATGTCTCTTTGTTGAACTCAAACAACCTGTGACAAAGAGTCCTTAATAGATACTATTTTTTGTCAGAGGCCGCAAACCAGTTTCCGACCAACTGATTCTTCAATAACGTATTTTTAACTTAAAATCTTAATCTGAAAAGTAACTATAGGCGATATATAAATATAATGCAGTAACCTAAAACAATTCCTTGTGCGATGTAGTGAGGTAGAAGTATTAGGCAGCCTAAAATAGATGTACTCAAGTAAAGTAAAAGTACTTTAAAATTGCCCTTAAGTTCAGCCCTGAGTGAGTCTACAGCAGTGACATTTTAAAGCTGCACAGGAGAGCTCTATTCCTGCTGTAAAGTGTACACAGGTGAAGCTATCCAGTTTAGTGAGAACATGTGTTTGTCTTACCCTCCAGCTGTGTGTGTGTGTTCCTGAGGCAGGGGATGGAGCGGTACACCAGGAAGCAGGCCAACATGGTGGACTGGGCGGTCTTCGGGAGGGCCTCACCCCTCATGTATGTCCTCAATACTGAGCTGCTGTCTAGGAAAGAAAACATGCATACAAAATGTTTTTATTTTATTTTCTACAGCTGTCATTAAAATCATTTTATTACTTCAACAAGGCAACAAATACAAGCTGAAATATCTGCATTTAAGACCAATTTACAACTAAATTTCACGAAACAAAGCTAACCATTTTGTTTCTAATTAAATGAGATAAAGAAAAGCAGACAGGATAGTTGTGGCAGACCGTAATATGTTCATTTGATCAAACATGTTTGACGCTACATAAACAGCAACAAATGTTTATCTTCATCACAAGCCTTGATGATTTGTGGAACAAAGGGCCTCATCTAAGAACCAGTTGTGCAAATAGATTCATTCTTAAGTGACACGTATGAGTGATTTAATAGAATTTTTGGCATTTACCACACAGACAATGGGTCCCATTCACCAATATCTTATCTGAGTTTTTTCTTAGGTTTAGTCTTGAGAAAGTTCCTAAGACAAGTCTACGATAGATTCAGGAATGTGGTCTTAAACTGCAGAATTGTTCACACCTGTGAATTTCCACATGAAAATATAAAGACGGTGGAGTAATGGACACGGAAGAGAAACTTCAATAGTCCTGCAGTGGAGGCACTGCTGCAGGAGGTAAACATCATCTTATTCAGCTGTGTCAGCAGCGGATATAAAATATTTTTAAAAAGATGCGTGGAATGCTATTTCTCAGTCAGTGAACGCTGTATCTGTAAAAGGGTGCACAACTGATGAAGGTAAAGAAAAACGGTTTGGTCTAAAATCCGTGGCCCCAAAGAATTTTGTTAAACACATGAGAGACACTGACCAGTGGAGGGGGAGAGTTTTGCCCACAGTTTTCTGAGCTGGACCAGCACAGAGGGGCCATTATTGGAGAGACAGCGCTCTTGGACGACATCAGAATCAGAGGTAAGCTGATTTTTCAGAAATAACACAATTTGACAATTTTTTATCTAAAAGCTGTAGCATGTAAACACCAGTTTGTAAAGTGTTACCAAGTTGCGTGTCGCCTAATTGCTTAATTTGTAATCAAAACTTTGAAGGTAACTACAATGATTTCATTTTTATCATTTATTCACAGATGAATTCCTGCCAAGGCAGCAACCGTCTGAGGTGGACCCTGGCACCTCACAACCTGAGTTTGCACCCCGTTCAACTGCCCCACGTCTCATCTCTGATGCTGTCCTAGATAACCAAGAGATTCCAAATGTCCCAGATGTCCCAAACAAAGCTTGGCAAAAGCTTCAACACTGGCCTCAACAAGAAAATCTTTTTTGGCAAAGCAATTATAAGCCAAACTTATCATATTCAAATGCATAATAAAAAGACTTCATGCAAAATGAATATTCTGTTTGCATTGCTGGTCAGTTTTCTATGTTTTTTTTCAGATTGTATTATTTTTTTTGGGTCATATTTTGGTACAATATCCTACACTTCCTGAGTGTCTTTCTGCAGGTCTCTGTCCAGTATCATCCTCTGCTGCACCAGCAGTGTAACATCATCTAAGGCAGGCTGTAACGCTCTAATATTCACTTGTGAGTACACACTAACATAAGGTGGAGAATTAAGTAGAATTAAAATGATGAAATACGAAATAACCCAATGATAATGCATTCTTTGAAAGATTTTCAATAGACAAGTATCTTCAGTTACATTTCAGTGTGCGCATTTACCACGACCCAGACTTCTGAGAAAGACAAATTGTTTAATGAGAGGAATAGAAACCTCGAAGAATCCTAAAAAACAAAAAAACAGATCAGACACACATTTCATTTATGGGTGAGTTCTAGAGAAATCCACATTCCTGATGCTTGAGGTCAAGTTAGTTTGGTTTTCCTTTGAAATGTTTGCCAGAGCCGAGAGGCTTCATGGAACATGAAAGTGAAGACATGTTTCAACTGTTTACATGATCACAGTCTTGTCCAACAGTTTCACCTGTTTCCCACGCCTCTCACTGCACATGCATTACTGTCAGTGTGTCTGTGTGTGTGTGGATGTCAGTAATGGAATTTGTGTTTGTATACACAGACTGTCTGACATTACTGTGCTACACCCTTTACAGGAAAACAAGCTGAGACACATCCAGCATGTGACATACCAGTGACACTGCTGCTCAAAAGAGCCAAAATTAACATGTATCATGTAGTCAAAGTAAAAAATAAGTCTGCAAATTAGTGATGCTTCTTAAACACGTTCATTGTCATTTTGTCTTTAGTTTACACAGAGTGCACATTTTAATATAGTCGTATCTGTCCATCAGACTGGTAATTCACCATTAAATGAGTGGCTACACTGGAAGTACTGAGCTGCTAATGTCAGGCTTGTTTATCAACCAGGTATCAGGATGGAAAGGAGGAAATGTGAGCCGACTTTACTGGTTCATTAATAATTCTGCTACCCAAACAATTTGCAGCTTAAAGTTGGATTTACACCTGATACGAAGGGTTTGTAAGGAGTTCTACCATAGATACCGTTTGGTGAAACTGGTCCATCACACTGTATGTGATCAGGTCGTATCGTTTAATTATATTCACACAGTAACTATGTTTACAATCTTTCATTCATTTTGTGATACAAGAGAAGGTGGGAAGGTCTGCCTTGCTTCATTACTGATTGTGGATCTGTTCTGCTCGGATGCTGTATTTACACTTACACCTTCACTTCAATGGAGAGAGGGGATTGGGGTGAACAGATGTGGTGAGTTGATAAGATTTTATTGACACCATTGCAATTATTGATTCGGTTTATCGGTCCAATTCTTTATTCCCGTATTGATTACGGATCAATTTTTTGTGTTAAAAAAGCAGGCCTACGCAAGTTTTCTTTTTACAGTGTACATAGGAATCCTGTCCCCCCCAATAAAGACCCACTTTGGGATTGAAACATACCTTTCTTAATGTAACTAAGAAAACATTTTATTGAGAGCAGATGACAGTGTTCAAGTTCCTTGGGAGAAAGAATTTACATTACTGTATATTTGGACTCCTTTACACTCAGTCAAGATAGATGTATGTGTTTTTTCACACAGCGGTTTCATGTACTGTACTAAATTTAAATTTTATAAAGTTTTTCATGCTAAAAAAATTGTTATAATATTATAAATAAATAAATGAATTGACTAGTTGTTTTCATGTTTCCACTGTCAAAATCTGTACAGTGAAATCACCATTTTATCAACATCTGTACCTCAGTCAGAAGAAGAAAGCAAGATTATAACATTAACATTTATGCAACTGTGGCCACAGAATTTGTGATTTTTTTGACAATAACTGCTGCTATTATTCTGGTATATTTTTATCAACATGTAATTAAAGTGATATTGGTTTTGTCTGGGGTTCAATCTGTCCAAACTGATCTGTCTCCGCTCACTCACTCCTCCATCCATCCTCACCTCTGAGCCAGCTGTCCAGAGCAACATCCACCATGTTCTTCATGACGGGCAGAAACTCGGAGGTGAGCAGGGCGTCGTGACGGTCGGCGGGACCCCGCAGCACCCTGCTGTCCCACAGCTCCACCACCAGACGCATCTGCCACAGGGGGAAGGTCTGCGGCAGGTCGCCCCGACGCAGAGCGCCCACCGCCTGAGAGACAACAAGGGTTAACATATCCTCGCATGGACAGAATGGATTTTTATCTCTGCCAGCGACTTTAGGTTTCCATCTGTTAGTGTATCCATTACTGGATATTTCAAACCTTTACAAAGAGATTTCCATTACATTTGATTGTCATTTGAAGGAAAAAATTATTTAATTTTGGTCTCTTGCCTCTGTATCTTATTACCGTCATTTTTGTGGTTTGGTATTAGTTCAGTATGTTGGTGAGTGTGGGACTGTGTTTTTCCAGCTGTACGTAAGTGAACGTACTGTACACGGGTGCAGTGAAAGTAAACTTAAGTGTCTATAATGGTGAGTGCTAAGTAAAGAAATGTTATGTTCACAGATAGAAGTATAGCTGTACTGCTTTACATTTCAACATAATTTGGCTAACTGATGTTCACAGTTACATACTGTTATCAACAATTTGCAGACAAAACTTTTTAAACTGATTTCCAAACTTATCAGATAGCTGCTGGTTTCAGAAAATCAATTTGGAGACTTAAAAATAGCTTGAGATAGATACCCTATCAGAGTGAACACCTGACTTTATTTTATTTTTCAATTTCTTTTCAATATTTTTTCATTATTGTTTCTTGGTAATGTAACTGCACTGCAAATAATGAACCAATTCACCAGCATCAACACACAACTCCTGTGTGTGCGTGTGTGTTTTGTGTGTTACCTGCTCAATAGCAATATACGTGGGCAGCATCTCTGGGCATTCCTGCATCACACATTCATACAGCATTGCTGAGAACAACACTAGAGAATCCTCCCTCTGCAAACACAACACAGACAGAGCGAGTGCTCAAAAACACAAAGAGCTTGGTGTATATGCATTATATAAATTCTCTCCAAAATAACAGACACAGATTTTAACAATATGCAGATGGATCCATGACAGCACAAAAGCTAAAATCCCCAAATTCAATTTGGTTTGTTTAGCAACAGTTTTTAGTTGTTTAAGAAATTTATTCAACAATCACTTCTTTTCTGCTGTTTGTTTGGTGTGTTACAGTTTAAATTCTTGATTATGACCAAATGTCCTTGTTCAGATTCAAGTCCCTCGGCACTCTGATACGGATGATGGTAAAATTTGGAAATATTTAACACGTCTCCATTTGAGCAGTCACCATGTTAATTTGACGCAGACCTTCTGATATATTTCCATGAAACCATTCTGAATTAATTTTTTCCTATCTGTGTGTGATTGTTCCTATTTCATGTAGCTTTTGGTATTTAAGTGCAACCAGAAAAGTGCATTTATGACACAAAATGAATACTTTCAAATGACTGGGAAGGCCTGGTACATGAAACTGAAGGACTCAAAATTGCCATGTTGCTAAATTCAATTACAGAACGTAATAATATTATTATAATGAATAATGCTATCCTGAAAAGCTGAAGCTATGATGTATTAAAAGCTGATACACTGACAGTTACTCAAAAGAATTTTCCAGACTGTCACACTCTGCTGTTTGTGCTGTCAGTGTCCTGACTTTAGTCTAAGTATAATATTCAAAACAGTCTTCCTTTCACATATTTAACACTAGATATACAGATTCTTATAAACATCCTGAGGAAGACCTGATTCAGGATAAACAATATTAGCAGGGACGCAGAGTGCATGAAAATATTTTTATTTTGTTTTTGAACAAAACAACAACAAACATGTCTGACTGTCTTCCCTTGTTAAATGAGCTGGCTGGGAGGAAGGCGTTTGGAGCCGAGTTTCAACAGAGCGGAGAGTTTCTGCAGCGAGAGCCAGATCAACAACACACTAACTCAAAACTAATGTTGAGCAAAGTGTTATTTATGTAGCGCTCAAGTTTCCATTGCGGCTCCGATAAAACATTTAATGACCTTTTCATGACTTTACATTATTAAAGTCAGAGCACCTCCAGCAGCTGAAAACTTGACTCCTTCCTCATTTGTTAACTTTAAATGGGAGAACGGTTTTGTTTCCACAACAGGGGGTCTTAAAACAACTGGATAATACAATGAATGTGACAATAAAATACAGACAGGATATCTACAAAGTAAAGTTCCCTGATACTCTCAAACTTGCTGACAAAATTTACAAGACCTGCAGTGTTTTTCTATCATTCAACTCAGAACAAGAGGAATCATGAGCCAGTGTATCAGCTGTTTAAACTTAGCTTTGTTACAATGTCAGCATTTACTAAATAGAGATGAACACGTCTTCACAAATTAGTTCTACGTAAAGATTTGTTCCTTCCAAATATTTACACCAACTAACTAACAACTAAAAACAACTAGCTACCCTTAGCTCTGGAACAATTCATCCATGTTTGTATGTATAAATTAAACAAAGCAACAGCTATATTCACAAAGGACTGACAGTTAGTACATCGACTGTCCTGCTAAAATTGTTATATTTGCAAGTTATGTTGCAGCTTGTGATGCCACAGTGACATCTTCTTACGGATGATTGCTTTGATTGGACAGAGCTACACAATGTTTCCAAGCAACGGATTTACACATCACTGAAGTCTTTACCAGCCAGGACAATTTTTAAGTTGTCACTAACAACTGTTGCTTTACACAATAACTTAGAGATGTCTTCATGAATAGCTGGTGCAACACAATCCTGGACAGTGTGTGAACTAAGTTACATCACATTCAGAGTTTAATGTTTATCTATTGTTTATACACTTATGGTTCAAAGTCAAGCAGTAGCCTGTAATTCAGATCTAGCAGCTAGCATTTTTTGAGATGGGATGATGAAAAAGATGGTATAATACCTTGTTTTAGACTGTTGAAACAGACAACAGACTTTAATTACTTTTGATTAGTCAAACCAGCCACGGGCTCCCTCAGGATGGTAAAATGGATGCAAGGGCATGCAATTAAGGAGCAAAACTGGCTTCACGGTGCACCTACAGCTTTTTCTGTGTGTTATACTCACATGTTTCATTCCTTCAGATGTTTTACAGAAGAACTCAGCAAAGGAGACCAAGGCGGGCTCTGAGGTGAACGTGGAAATGGCTTCAGGCTGCAGAAACACATGAAGAAATTGTAAAAATGATGTACATGAAACTCTGAACACCCAAAAGTAGTGCAGAGAAACAGGGAACGATACTGACAATAATCAAAGAGGAGGGTCAAGAGTATAATACAAGGAGAATTTGGTAAAGAGAAGGAAGAAAGGAGGCTTAAGAAGAAAAAGATAAAGGGGAGGAAGGACAGTGAGGACAAGTGGAATAAATAATGTGTTTTGTGTTTTTTTTCCCCCCTCTCCAGACCTGCAGGTGTATTGACAGCGTACACTGAGGCCATCAGGGAACCAGTAATAGTCTGTCAGCTACACAGCTGCCTGCTGAACCTGTAGTGACAACCTGCCAAGACTGGACACAACCAGCCACTGGGGAGGAGGTCAATTCAATTCCACTCACTTCTATTTATAGTCTGTTATTGGGGCAGACTTATTTCTTAAAATGTGTTTCTCTATTTCAAACCCAGTTACTAAAGGAAATGTTATTAAAAGGAAACATACTTTACTCTTGTTACTGTAAGTAAGTGCAATAAAACCCTTGTGAGTAAAAAGCCAATTCTTTATCAATAAGTTCAACAATCATAAACATTTTTTGTAGAGAGCAATATTTTAATCTTAATGGACTCCTAATAAGGGATGTTTTGCGATATGTGTGACATCTTCATGTGTTTACCTTGAAGGCTCTGACTCCAGAGTTGCGGTGGTTAACAGTGGACGCCAGCAGGCTCCTCCAGCCTTGAGGGTCGTCTTTGTAGGGCAGCTGGCCGGCCCGTAGTTTCACATACAGCACCCCATCTCTGGACAGGATGGACCTGAGGGAAATGCATAGAGAAACTGTCCTTTAATCAGTCGACCAAATCAATACATGAGATCAAAGATTCCCCCTGGATCCCACTAATCCATCTGTGGCACAGTGATGGATACACACTGTGTGTAGTGGCTTAATTTGAGTGACTGTGTGAAAAAAAAAACTCTGTTTAAGTTTTAAACAGATGACATTCACTGCAATTTTCCTCTATACTTACTTTAGATGCTGTGTTTCTTTGCTGAGGTCCACGGACAGTTCCCAGTATCGTGGCCCCTTCACCTTAACCTGCAACAAATAAACACAAATTAGATATCACTGTGTGCTTGATTTATCTCTTATAAATTTGGCTGAAGTAAGGAATTTTTACTGTTACTAATCCTCATCAGAGAGAGGGAGCTACACTGAGCAGCCTGGTACCCGCTGTACTACAAAATCCAGATGCTGCAACATGTTCGCAGATTTTACCCGTTTGAGAAGGTGCAGCTCAGGAAGCATAGTGGGAGCCATGAGTTCTACGGTCGTCTCATCGTACCACTTGGTCTCCTGAAACAAGAGTGAAAGCCATCATTACAACATAAACATAAAGAAGAAAAGAGATGTGTATGCAGAGTTTCAAACTCTCAGAGCTTTGAACTGTAAGATACGTTAACACCTTGCAGCTGCTACATTGCCATATGAGCAATGCTTGGGCTCTTTCTCATCAATGAAACAGGTTACTGTAGTTACACAATGTTACCAATGCAGCAAAACAGAATAGCATCCTGTGGAACGGTACTTCCCAAATTAATTAACCTAATCGAACCATCTCTCAGTAGCCTTTGTTAAATATTTAACCTGAAAAGAATTGTATTTAATGAGCTCTCATAAAAAAATATGTATAAATATCTTCTCTTATCTTATCTTTCTCTCTCATTATGAGTGATGTGATGACTGATGACGTTCACAGTGTCAAGCTGGGCTTTCTGCTGTGAATTAAATTGAAGTGACGAATGCTGCCAGAGGTGGTCCTCACTGCAGACACCATCTTCAACTTCCTATCATCCTTCATATCTGGAAACACTGAAATATCAGGAGCTGAAATCCAGTGTGGTGGGGCGGCCTGTTTGAGTCTATGCCAGGAACTTTGTTGTGTATCTCTCTCACATCTCCCTCATTTCCCTTCATCTCTTTTCTATGTGATAAAGGCACAAACATGCCCCAAAAATACTGCAAAAATAATGATGCTGTGGTCCACTCCAGGCTTGTCATACAGATAGAGGTAGTCAAGATACAGCAGCCGAAATGTGCCAATACTCTCTGCGTAGCTGACGCATGTCAATGCTATAAATGTATGACAGCGGTGGGTCCTGACGAAACTACGCACATCAACCCATGCTGACACATGTAAAGATGCCAAGTGTGAAAACAAGAGGTGAGGGTGTTTAGAAACATCACACTCAGTGCATGTATTGCACTTAATACTTTAATCTTATGTAACGCCTTAGTTCTTCCAGGAAACTGAGGTGCGGTTCATTCACCTTCCTCTAAAAGATATGTCACAAGAAATCTTGTGTCTATAAGTCTTATGTCTACCACCAACCCTCCCACCAGATGTGCACATTTCAACTCTTTTCAGTTTTTGTCATTTTCTGGACATTCTGCTTCAGCACACTGCCACAAGGGCCTGCTTTTTACTCAGAGCTTTACAGAAGAACTCAGAAACATAATTTCTGTCAAATGACTCCTTTCAAAACCAGTAAGACATGAAATTAAAATACTAAATACAACCTTACAGTGCTGCAGAAAACCTGGAGAACAAAGAAAGACTTCTAAACTAACCAAATCCGAACAGACTTGCAACAAAACCTCACGGAGGGAGAATTTTCTGCTCCTGTAATTCAAGAGCTATTTACTGCATCTGTGAAGACACAACTATAGAGCTGAAAGAATGGCTGTTGAATGTACATCACATCAGATTGACTGGAGGAAGATAATAGCCGAGTAACTGTGGAACATGAGAAAAACATCTTCAGTCGTTCTTATTTAAGCATCTAATTTTCTGGTTAAACATTATAATGGATGTTTTTTTTTAACATTCTTTTTTTTTTTTAAGTGTCTCTAAAAATGGAAGAGGGGCATCGAGACCAGCTGACACTGTATGTCTGTTTCCTGCTTCCCATGAGTGCACATGATCCAAACGACATAACTGTGGCCAAAATGAATGGACGCACTGTCGTCTTGTGCAAGGTCACGCAAAACCATCAGTCTGAGCCACTGTGGTCTGTGCAAGACTGAGGACTGTACCATGATGAGGACTGTACCACTGAGTGCGTCAAAAGCTCCATCTGACCTACAATTATGTTGTAAACCATTTTTTATAACCTTTAGTGAATTGAAGGTAGGCAGTTTGCTGCTTACAAGGCTGACAGGTTCGGTCACTTCCAGGGGCGTAACACAAAGATACTAAAAGGTTTTATCAGTGGAAATATGCAACTAAGAGTCGCGTTGGGTCATACTGCATGACCAGCTTTAAAGGCAAATGAGTAGGATTTGATGGTTGTTCTTTGTAAACACACCATTCTAAGTTGACCTTTCCTCCCTAGCTGAATGGACAAGAGAGAGCAGCAGAAGTCCAGCAAGCTAGAGAGTGGATAAGGATTGGGAACAGTGGTAGACAATAAAGATGATATGATGATAAAGATAAAATGTTTTCTGATCATTTAACAGCAGTTAGATTCTAAAATGCATATAGCCACGGCCATACCGCTGCACAACCCTGCGGGCAGATGCCACATTTTGTGTGAATACAGCCTAAGTGCATACTTGATCTTTCTGCTGTGTGTGTGTGTGTAGCTCAGCCCCACCCTCAGTCAAACACACACACAAACCTGCAGCTTACTGCACAAGTTAAGAAGTTTTCATATGTGTTCAGAGCTCTTTATGTGTGCATACCCAAATAATTTATTTGTATTTGTTTACAATCCTACTTACTACCTTAGGAAACCATATTTCACTAACACTGACAAAATGAATTCCAAATTATCCTCGATATCTGTTAAAACCACACTTTTATCATTGAACATCAAATATAATACGAATCCAAACAGCTTCAAACTGCAGGTGAAATATATTCCTGTTAATATGGTCAAATATTAACAACTTCCTGTGTAATCATTGTCACCTCTTACCAGTGTGCTCTTGTTTTAAACTATGTCATAATTTTATTTTCATGTTATTTTCCTCTACTCCATTTCATAACTGTAGTTGTCTAGAACCTGTCCCATGTTTATTTGTGTGTTTATAGACCGCAGGAAGACTAGCAACTGCATTAGCAGAAGCACATGAGGATCCAGCTACTGCTTTCAAAATGTGCATTGATATGAATGAGATGCCACCTATGTAGTTGTTTTTACGGTGGCAGGAAGTTGCATTTGTTTTTTTACAATTTCTATACATTTTGAACTAGTTTTAATAAAATCAGAACTTGGTTTATCTGGTTGAGGGTAGACAGCTGGCCTTGGAGTGCAAGCTGCACAAATTGTATCTCATGTGTCTGAACTGTGAGCTTCAGGAAGTCATCCAGCAGTGACACTGACAAAAAGCAGAATGTGCTATTTTAGTAAACGGACATGCTTTCCTTGCACCTTAATATAATCTGAAGCCAGTACATATCGCGCTGTTAGTATGAATGTCACAGCTTGTCACGAGGAAGTGCAGCAATGACAGTTTTACACGTGTATGTTACATGTGTGACATAGAGAGACATTTTTTAATTCCAAGCACACTTTGTTACACCATTTTAAAGAAAACTATAAAATCAGCTAACCCTAAATTAAAACAGTATTGGGACAAATGCCTTGCTCGAGGGAAGTGCAACTCATGAGCAATGAGACTTACTCTTTCATTCACAGGTTTACTGTATGGCTACCTGTGTCAGCCTGAATGACCTTCATGAACTTACCTTGTACGTGACCTCTAAGAGAGCATAGCAGGGCTTAAGGGAGTCCACGTCCACAGGGACCAGCAGGCGTGGCTCTGCAGCCAGCACAGCCAAGTGCCGCAGGGCTTGCAGGTGGTAGCTGCAACGACAAGAGCATCATAAACACAAATCTTTTGATTAAAGTGGAATATGAAGGGACCAAACAGAGACAGTACATCATCTTTTAATAAAGCTAGACAAGCAGTCATGCCGTTAACTCCTGAATGATGGAAGCTCATTTTTTTCCAAACCTCCAGAAAGCTTGATGAATTCATAAATTTTTTTATTTATACTGTTTATTTGACTTACTTCAAATTATGTTTTTATTAATAACCATTACATAGGTCGAGTGCGTCATCCTTGATTTAATAACCCACAACGCCCTCATTTATCTAGTTTCCCTTGAGTAGAGCAGTAGAGCGTTTTAATGTCTCATGATAGTGTAAATGTTTTTAAGATTTTTCTATCAGGACTGGAATTACATTTTGGGAGAAACATGATACATTTTGAATCCTTTTGCATTCAAAATACAAATCAATATTAGCATAGCAGCCTTGTTGTTTTAGCTTTCACTGTTTCTACATAGCTTAACTTATAACTCAAAGATTCAGTGATCTGTGATCATCAGCTGTTGGGCAAAATGCCAGAAATACTAGTTTTTGTGATAGCTACTAAATTAATCAGCATTAACATTAATTAAGCTAGCCTAATCAATTTTCACAATCTATAGGTACAACCTGTAAATGACATGAGCAAAATGAGACATGAAAGTTGATTATTGATTGATACTGTTTGTTCCGACACAGTGAAATAACAACTGTAACATACCAACTTCTGCGATCAGGTAACATTGGTTCTTTTAATTTGCGAAACGGTCAGCACTAGCTATAAAGGAGAAGCCTCCTAAAGTCTTTGGTCTTTGGTAAGAGAATTGTTTGTTTCGATTTTGGAAACAACAGCTATTTCAATCAACAGCTCAGTTGTGTGGCACCGAAATGCATGTTGGCACCGAGTTTTGGTACCCAACCCTAGACTAGGCCTTCGGCAGGTTCACAATGTTCTCATCCTCATACACAACTCCACCTCATCTCCACCTCTTGGGACTCTTTGGATCATTAAATGCGACAAACATAACCCACTCAGCACCAGACTCGGACAAAGACGAACATCATCAAGCATCTGTATGAGTGTGTGGGGGTCTTACCGGTTGTCAGTACTGTGAGCAGGGAAGTGTGGGTACAAGGCACACAGCAGAGCAGCGATGGCTGAATTGGAGGTGCTCAGGGTATACCTAACAAGACAACATGAAACAGCACCACAAATATTGAAAATACATTTCTCTCGCTCTCTTTCTCTCTCAGACACACACACACCATTAAACTCTCACCACTTGCCACAAGCAACCTCAAAGTGTGCAGTAACATTGCCCACTTGTTGCAACAGTCATAATCAAAAAATAACAACTGATGCTCACACATACACACAGGGGTGGGTATGTGAAGTATACTTGGGACAGGAGAATAAAAATAACAAAATTACAGTGTTCGTGACAAAACACAAAGCCCTGTCAATATTGCACAATTTTTGGAAGATGTACTGCTCCAAAATAAACACTTTTTTTTTTTTTTACAAACTGTCTGTTCTTTGTTAGTAAAACCAGGTGTGTTGTAATCTAGTTAACGTCATCACAGGCCACAACGGAGCCTCTTAAACATAATAGTTTGCATTTGAGTGTGCACTTTGACTAATTGAGTCATTACAATAAAGTTGGGTCAAACAATAAAGGCTGCTTGTGCATCGAGGGTTACTTCTGAGAGTGCGTAATAACGGTCAACTGAGGTAAAGGGTGTTGCTCCTCATTTAAATAGCTGCTAGGGGCACATTGGGCATGTTTAAGAGCCTCAACCACACTGGGCATTACATTCTTATCCCACAAGTTTGCAATTCAAGGAGCCTAAAATAGAGACTCGGTGTGTTAAGGTGAAGATAAACAGGCATAATTTAGAGCAAATCTGGTCTAAATTCACCAGGAATGTATAACAGTGACTAATGAAAGAGCAATTAACTGGTATCCCACACCTTGTTTCAAAATTGTTGTTTCAAAAGGATGAGGACAGACCACCTGTCTAAATTTCTGGTATCAGTATGAAATTGACCTTTAAAGTCTAGAATTCAAAGCAAATAAATGAGTCTTTAGTGAGAATTTGCTGTATTCAAAGAAGCAGAATCTTTTGTTGGTCATTTCATGTATACGAAGAAGTCAAACTAATAAAAAATGACGTTCTGAGAAAGAAGATACCCCAAGTAATAGTGACCAAATGAAACGTACTTTGTCTGCGATCCATATGGATCATCCTTCACAGTTTAGCGCATATAGACACTACAAATTAACTGCAAAATTTAAGCATCATAGCGTGAAATACATTCTTATGATTGCATTAAGAGCAACTATTTTAAAAGACGTCCATTCTGGTTACATTGAATGAAATCCTGTAGGCTAATACTTTGGGCATTCTCAGTGGTGTAACCGCGAAACTGGGCATGTGCATCATCATAGACACAGATGTACAATGTCTATAGCAACTAAGGAAATGTCTGTTGCCTTCTCTTTGACACACAGCTTATATAATTTTTTTGTTGTTTGTTTGTTTGTTCTCTATAGTCACCAGAGACCGATCTTTCAGTCTCTGGTGACTACAGGCAGAGGTGGGCGGTTATATCGGAGACACAGTAGCACATTTTTAAATTAATTTAACCTTAGGCCTGTTTATTCCTAATCTGAAAAATGATCTGATCCATTACACAAAACCATGGTGTGAATCAAACTGTGAGTTTTGTGATCTGTTGCACCTCTACTAAGAATCCCTCCGCACTTTTTTAAAGTTAGACAGAAGGAAAACTGTGACTGAAAGTCTGGTAAATCAGCATGTTTCACTGAAGATTTAATTCCGCTCTTCGAGTGGTTCACGACCTGAGGGTCAGGATCAGCCTTGAGGTGCTAAGAGGGAGTTAAAGGACTAGAGCTGAAACAAACAGTCTGTGGGCAAAAATTAATTACAGCTATTTTTATAGTCGATTCATCATCATTTTTCAAGAGAAAACGAATTAATAAAGAAAATGAATGTTTACCTTTACCTCGTTCCAGCTTCTCAATTCTGAGAATTTGTTGCTTTGCATTGTCTTATGCTATAATAAACAGAATTTACCTGTATGGCTTTTGCTTGATTAGTACAACAAAACAAGGACTTTGAAGATATCACTTGAGGCACACCATTTTCTAAACCTAATAATCAATTGAGAAAATAACTGGTTGATTGATGAAGAATGAATGAAAATAATTGTTAGTTCAGCCCTAATACAAGATGATTAAAAGGTGTAAGAAAGAAAAAGAAAAAAGAAATTTCTCTCACACAAAATTATATGTATTTTGTAGGCTTTTGCCTGTGTTTCTATTGTTAAATAATATATTTTCTCTTTACTACATACGGCTAAATAATTCTTACTGATAAAGCACCTTGGTCAAACTGTGAGGCATCAACAGTCTATTTTTTTTCAACCAATAACCTCACAGATTTTCTCTGACCATTAACGGAAACCTGCAACCTCACAACTTTCAAACTGACTAATAGCAACATTAGAAACAGAAACTTCCTGCTTTGACAGTTAGGTCCACTTCTGCTGTACTAACAGGACGATGAAGCCGTTAAAAGGAGGACTGCTGGCTAATAACCAGGCCCTCTGAGTCACTTTTTTGCTCGGCCCAACATTTTTCAATTCTGATGTATGAATTTCCAGGATGTGCAGCATAAAATGAAACCTCTAGCTGGTTTACTATTGTTTTATACTACCCATAAAATGTGTGAAGTTGTTATTACTTTACTAGTCCCTGTGGTGAAGTTTGTCCTCTACATTTGACTCACACTAACTATTTTGGGAGCAGTGGGCAGTGTCCAGGGACCCATTCCAGTTCTGGGGCCAGTGTTTTGGTCAAGGGCAGAAGTATTAATAATATCTCACATGCTAGTCTCTTCTTTAATAGGAAACCAGAGCACACAGGAAGCCCATGAAGAAACGGAAGGAACATGCAAAGGCCCTATATGCAGTTACAGACATACAGCACACTATAGCTTTCATTAGTCTGAATGCCATGTGGGACTTTGGGTAGAAAAACTTCACTTTCATTTCAGTTTCCTGTTGAAAAAAATAAAAGAATAAATGGGAAGAGAAACTAACTGAGTGAACAGAAAGAGGGAGGCAGGGAGGAAGGGTGAGAAAGCCACACGACAGAGGTTAGCAGTAATGAGGAAAAACAGAGGCGAGAGAATGAATGAGAAAAAAATGAATGACGGCGATGAAGTGATAATGATAAAATGTGTGAATAGCAAGTTTGAATAGAACATTTCAATGTAAACTGGTGAGAGGCTGAATGACAGATGCGGAGAGGGAGAGAATGAAGGAAACACAACAATAACATGGCATGAGCCAGCACACCGGCATGAACTTTAAACCCTATAGACCTGCAGTAACACACTTGTGATAATACACACTACAGTACATGACATTCAAACGGTGTCCCTGCAGCAGCGTGGGCTGTCAGCTCGAGGCTCTACAATAAAACATGATTGGAATAAAATAAAAAGGGTCATCTGATTACGGCTGTAGGTGGAGAAACATTTGCAACATGTAATGAGAGAGTGGGAGCCGTTGTTTCTCCTGAAAATACACAGGCCAAGGTCAGTGGTTAGAGGAACCTGGTTTGTTTGTTTGAGTGTATGTGTGTAAATGTCATTCATTATGCACAAGACAGCACTTAAAACAGACTTGTGTGTCTTTGTGTGGCTAACCCTCATGCCATGAGTGTGTACCTGGTCCTTCCCAGAAATTACGGTCCCAAATCTGGTAAATGTGTCTGTGTGTGTGTAATTTGAGTATTGTTGGCACACAGCAATTCAGGTACCATGAGACAGGCTACACGTAGAATATAATTAATTCTGTGTCCTCGTGGAACAATCATGTTTGTGTGACTGTGTTTGAACTGCCTTGTGTCTGAATGGTGCTAAATAAATAAACCTGCCTTGTCTTACTGATCCTACTTACAAGAAATGCCTGTGTGGCCAAAGTCTGATACATCTTATTCCTCTGTGCCAGACACTCACTGTTGTCTAAAAACTAATACGAACATACACTGGTGCACTAAGTACTACAGTCATTCATTAATATGAACATTACCGCTCTACTTAACAACACAGAGGTGTTGACAAGTTAAAAAAAGAAACAACAAAAAAAAAGACAAAAAAACACCCATCTTATCCTTTAATATGTGTCTCATTTATGTTCCATTTATGTATTCTAGTCTACGTGTATGACATTCAGGGTGAGAAACTGCCAAACAACATTTTTTTGTTCTGAAATACCACTTCAAAGATGTAGTAATGACTACATCAATTAATCTTGCTAAAAAAAATCTGTGGGATTCTGTGAATAACAAATGTTGAGTAATTTTCTCTTTAAGTAATTTAGACATTTTGAAACTAACAGTTTAAGTGTTTATTTTCTATGAACAGCAGTTGGACATTTCAGTAACAATGATATAAAACGGATTTAAAAAAAGAGTAAATCCTTGTGTTAAAAGTTTTTGACCCCAAATGTAATTTTTCAATGGCTACTCTGGGAAAAGCTCAATACAGTAGTACCTGTGCTGTGTGTGTGTCTCACCTGCCCCCTCCCAGAAACAGCAGGCCCAGTGCCATGTGATGAGCCATGTGGAAGCCATAGTTCATCTCGCCACCTGTTCGTTTGTGGAAGAAGCGACAGAGCTGCAGGACCTTCAGGTTCCCGGTGCCGGACATCACCATGGACATAGCCAGCAGAATCATTGACAGACCAGTTTGCAGGTTGTAATAACCCGTCTGCTATAGGAGCCAGAACACATGTTGACAGGCAGAGAAAGACAGGGCGAAGGGGAAATATAAGAAATCAATTACAGCATTTCATGATTGTGGTCATCTTGTCTGGGCATTCTTACATCAGATCAAAGTACAAATTTAAACACAAACATTGAAACTTGTATTGACACTTACAACTGCAGCTGTACCAGCGAAGGACATGATCTTCATGAAGGTCCTGGCAAACTCGTAGAGGCAGTCGAAGGCGTCGGAGTTGGCAGAACCGGCAAAGCGCAGGCCTAAAGCCATACAGGCCCCGGCAGTTATGTAATCTTGGGCTTGGCTGAGAGAGGTAAAATATTCAAGGTTTAAACCAGCAATTGTATGATTAAAATGAAATGCCTGTTTTCAACTTAAATACTCACGCCATTGTCTCCATGTTAATGTCTTCTGAAGGGTCAAAAGTGCCCCTCATGATCTGAAAACAAAAGTAGAAAACAGTAACGGTCTAATTGATACTTTCTGTACTGTACTGTAAATAGTGTTTGAACATTTCTAATGATTAAATTTGCTTAAAATTCTCCCAACTGAATCAAATCATCAGTAAAAACAATGAATTGCTGTATTAAGAAAATGTTGTTTACTGGAAAGATATTAAGAGAAAAGAAACTGTATATAAAAGACATCAGGTCCCAGGGAGTGTTGTGAATAAGAAACATCCAATCACCTACAATGAATTTATGTTACTAGTGATGGTAATGGCAGGCTGAAGAACAACATTTGAAGATATTGTTGAATAAAATCAGCAATTATATATTCTTTTTTCTATTACGGACCTATTTTTGAATTGACTATGTAACAATAATGCAACTTGCTGTACCCAAATGCAATGACAGTGTTCTGAATGTGCTAAAGCTCTGATAACATATTTTTATTACAATTAGACATCCTAACCAGACAGAAAAAAAAAATTTCTAAGGAAAGAAGTTGATAAATTTATAATGCAACAAGCCATCAGTTTACTCTATAATATCACACAATTTTCTAAGAGACTTGTCTGTTTACAGCAGGAAAAAATATGTACATATGTGACACAGCTTTTTCAACGAACATATTTATATTGCTAAACATTTTTATATTTAACCACCAGCTTTTCTTTCTTCCTCTACAGTGGTTGTTCATATATTTTTCAGTGGATTTTCTGCTTATGAAACAGGCAATGCTCTTTTCTTGTTTACCCAGGATGACTATTTCTGCTCAAGCTAACTATAATAGTTCTTCTTTGTGTGCATCCGGAAAGAGCTACTAGACAGTGAGTGAGTACAAAAACAAATGGAAAATCTCTGGATATAGCTGGGGTAATTATTCTGTTACATCAAATCACATAACTAAATAACAAAATCTGTGTTCTTTATGATACAAATCAGCCAGCCTAAATAACTGGCATAAATGAGCCAAATTTCACAGCTGGAAATTCTTCATAAGTCATAGTGACTTGCCGCCAGGTCTGCAACATCACAGCTCCAAATATGTCAGCTCAGTAATGCTCTGTGTAGGCGTGTGTATTTTCTCACCTGAGGTATGTTACTCTTGACCCACTCAGTATTAGGGAGGATTTCATCCCACATGATGATGCACCGAGCAAGAGTCTGAGAGGGCAGAGAGGCGAGATGGAGAGAAGGAGAGAGACAGGTATACTGGATTATGGAAAGGTGGGAAAAATTATTACACACACACACACAAAGATAGTGTCACACTAACCCTCAGCAGCAGAAACTCTGGCTTAATGAAATCCAGTAGGAACCAAGTGTCTGGAGGTTTCAGCCAATCAGCAATCGACCTGGTGGGCAGAATCAGGAAGAGACAAGAAGGTGTTAATATCCTCCTTCAACACCCTGTCAGCCAATAGTCAGATGAGCCTTGAGGAAGGCAGGAACCTCTTGACCAATAGCAGAAGGCTAGAAGATGGACGAGTCTTCTGTGGTGTAATCTGACAACTGGACTCACAGGGATGAGACTTTTGCATTGGGCAGGTTAGGATGTTCTCAAAAGGACACAAGACAGGATTTTTCAAACCTTGAGTAGTGAGGACATGCATGCCAATTGTGAATGAAAAGAGATACACATTTATAAATGAACAAAAAAATTAAGCAAAATTCCTTTAATTACATGAGCATATAATTATTGAACAATATAGGTCTAGTTGGTGCCATTAGTTAGTGAAAGCAGTTGTGGCTGCAAGAAAATATTTGAATAATGACTTGTAAATGATTCACAAATGTGCATCACTGCACATGTAATTAGTCAGTACAAGGGAAAGTTTATGGTGTCAGTGATATTTTTCATCAATAAAACGAGTTTCCCGTTTCGTTTTACACTTGAAAAGATGGGCGGATCTAAAGGTCGTCTTTTCTCACCTGTTGTTAGTCTTGAGGTAGATCATGGCGAGGGCTAGCGTGGCCCCTGGACATGTCACATCTACATTTATAGTGTCGCCTTCCTGAAACAACCATTGATAATGTTTGGTTAGCTAGCTGACCACAGTGACTCGTCAGTTATCAGCGTCTTGTTCTTAACATATCTAATTTCAACATCTGTGAAACTTGGCTAGTTATGTGTTGCACTGATCTTAATTTGAAATGGTGCGCTCCACGAGCACACTAGTGTCATAACTATGATAACAGACTATGAATATGATCCGAATATGATACCATCATTATGATTTTTTATGACTGGATAATATGCACAGTGGTTTAATACTGAAATTAACAGGACTGACTAGGTTATGATGACAATGTTTCTAAATTACAAAACTTCAAACAAATCGTCTGCATTTTTATGGTATAATATCTTGTTGCTGATCAGCTGTGCTTATGTATCATCCAGGCTCTACAAGGCCTTTATATATTAAAGCTACTACATTATATAGTAAAGTTATCAAATTGTGAAATGCTATAATGAGTGTTATGAATAATTTCCTTGACTTCAGAGAGGATGGAACAGATTGGCAGCTTAATGAAGATATATTAAACAAAATAGTTTTACATTGTTATATAAAGCACACAGTCACATAACATTGCAAGAACACTGTCACTGACACTTCAGTTGTTTTATAAGAGAAACAGAAAGGGATTTTTGTCCATATACCTTGATTTGGTAGCTGGGGGACTTGTGCCTCTCCCTGTTGGCCCCGGCCTGAGCTCTGCGGTGGCCCCCTACCATGTACTGATACAACTGCTCGGGAACATTCAGGTCTGTCATCCCAATCAGGTTACTGCCGTGCTACAAGGAGAGAGAAGTGGAGGGGGATGGGTAAGGTAAGGACAGAGGATGATGATGAAAAGGGAGAGGGGAGAAAGAATGAGGACATGAAACAGGATGGGAAGAAAAAATGATGAGACAAGAGTGGGAAGAGGAAGTGGAGGAAACAGGACGACGAGAAAATAACGGAGGTGGAGGGACCAGTGGAGAGGAGGGAGTAAAGGACAAAGTGTTTGGAGATGAGGCAAGTCAGGAGGCAAGACACACAGAAAAATAATTTAAGTTGGGAGAACATAAGGAGATAATGAAGGATAATGTCAGAAAATTACAGAACAATATCAGTGGTGAAGAGACAAAGAAAAACACAGAGACAAAAATAAAACTTTTAAAACTGTAAACTTGTGTGAGAACTTGTGTTCTTCCTCTTTGTCAGTGGGCATAAACACAAAGTGTGTGACAACTGAGATGTAAAATATCAAGGATAAACATCGGGTTTGTGAAAATGCAACTGCTTCTGTCTGGAGCTCCCATTTGACATCAATAAAACGTAAATATACAGAAAGAAATCCAGAGGAAAACAGTACTACTAAAATCAATAATCATAATACAAAAACACTGAATATTTAAAGTTCAACTTCGTAACTTTCTGATGTTTTTAAAGGGCAACCTCGGCCCACCTGGAACTTCCAGCTGGTTGAGACAACATTAAGATGTTTGTGCAAATATTTATTTGACCAGCAGTGTTTCTACGTGTGTGACTTACCCCCAGGCAGACCATGCCCAGGGCGAGACCAGCAGCTAGTGAATAGGACTCTCTGTCTGTGCAGTACTCCATCTCTGGACCAGGAGGTCGACCTGAAAGACACACACATGCCAGAAACAGACATAAAACATCTATCCATGCCAAGAAAATATGAGAAACTCAGTAAAAGTAAGATCAAAAGTCAGCAGTGGAACACCATGGTAGACAGGGTTTAAAACCACTTCTGCTTGAATACAAGTTTGTGCTTTAATGTTAACCAACTGAAACTGAATATTACTGAGAGGGTGGAGCATTGCTTTAAAAAGTGACTAAAACTATTAATTGATTACAGTGTTTAACAGTGAATGACAGTGTACCTGTGGCACACCTATACCCCTCTCTTACTGCACATGTTGGGTTTGCCCCTCTGCCTCTTTCTGTTTCTTTCTCCCAGTGTATGTTTGCTCTGTTCACTTTCTTCATCAGCACTAAATTTTGTTAAGTTGTCCAAAAATCACAGCTTGCGTTTTGGATTTTTTCACCCACGAGTCCATTTCACAACTTCAGGTGAGTGTTCACATATGGAGGCTAGTTGTTAATGACGTAGCCTATTAAAACAATCCAAACCAACACGGTACCAAATAATAATCAGCACCAACCAGGTGCACACAAGTAGACCTACACTGAGATCACACCACAATCAGTACATTTACAGGGGAGATGTAATATCAGAGTGTGTCTGTCTTTCTCTGCGTTTCTCTGGAGAGCAGTCAGGTGAAGGAGGGGCACAGCGAGGTGAAACTGTGAGCTAGTTAATTGATTGCAGATGATCTCTTGAATGGAAAAAAAAAAAACATTTAAAAAAAAATGATAAATGGGTTGCCAAATATTCTTAGACAGCACTTAATTTACCTGGGTGGCCCGCCCGAGTAAAGTCTATGTGTGAGAAAGACTGGATAAAAACTCTCCTGCCCATTAGCTGATTGATTATTTGACTGATCTTTGCAGCTGTATTTATGTTGCATTGCCCCACACCTCTGACCATATGAAAAATTAAAATGTGGACCTTTAATTTAAGTGTCAGTAGCCCTGTTTTACACATATAGTTAAAAAGTGTCATGGTGTGTTTGTGTCATCTGTCTGTCAATTGCACAACCAAGCAAAGACACACACACACACCTATCTCAGACAGCAAGACTTCAGCATTGTGTCTGTGTCCTGTTCCCTGGTACACCAGCCCAATGCCAATTACAGCAGCAACCTGCAAAACAGACAGAGAGAGGATTGAATGATTATTGTTTCATTTATTGTGTGTGAGCGCGTGTGTGTATAAGCAATTGTACATTCTTGTAGATGTCTGTGACAGTTTGCAGATCTTAATAAAGATAATCCACACAGACACACCAATAGCCGTGTAATTACTCATATACTCGTATATAATCACTTACAGTACTGCTATTTCACAGTCCACAATTAATATTTTTGACATTTACGTATGCAAACTCACTCCTACCTGAACATTGTGTGGTACATCCAGCTCAGTAGAGGTGGGTGGGAGAAGGGCAGGGATGTGTATACTAAGCAGGCGGGTAATTGACATGTCCATGGTGCCAAGTTTGGCTGAAGAGACACCCAGAAGGAGCCCGATGCTGGTCATCTCATGGCCCTGACCGAGCGACAGAGACAGAAAGTTACATTTCACAACAGAAACAGCGGTGGGTATTTGGGGGTTTCAGAGAGACGGCTAAACCGTTGCTAATAATAAGAATATTTATAACTTCCTTGCACAATTTTGACAGACAAGACAGTAAGTGAATATTTGGAAAGTTGTGATCTGAGGCTTTTTTTTTATTTCTAAAGAACAGTCTTTTCTACAAATAAATTGATTTCTTCAAAGAATGGTCAGAGCATCAGACCATGCAGTGTGATGTGTGTCCCTGTGTAGTAAAATACCTGCTGCAGCAGAACAAATCACTTCCAGTGTAATCAGCAGTAACTGTGAAGCTGATCTCTGAGGCTCACCATGACTGACAGTTTTCATTAGACCCCTGTGGATCACCTGTGTATGTATTTAATAATCACAAAGGCATACCACATCCCCAAACATATAATAACACCAACACATGTAAACACGTCATCAATAAATTAAAATTTGAGTGTAAAGTAAATGCTGGACATTTTTGCTCTATATTCAAATTAAAAAAGATTCAGTCACCCAACCACCAGACCACTGAACTCACTCGTGTTTGACGGACATGCTGTTTGTTTTTGGACAAACTATTCCTCTGATTGCCATTCAACAGCCAATTTCTTGAAAACCTTTATGACTTGTCATTTTGTAAAGGATAATTGGAGATTTATCACCCTATTTAGCAAACTGACTGACTAATGACTAATTGTCAGCTTGACCAATTAAAATGCCAATGAACCAGCTGAACAGTGACTTAATGCCCCAGCCAGTAAACTTTAAACGACAACTTTCTATAAACATAAATTTGATAAATCATTAAGAAATGTCAAAATACTTGACATTTAGTTCTTTTGTTTCTCTGGAAATTAGATTTTAATGATATAGATTAAATGTCACTTTTTTTTCTCCAGCTGAGACTATATTCTAAAACACGTTTCTTTTAAATGAACAGAACAGCAACACTCAGCAAAAAAGCAACACTTTTAAACCCATAATGAGTTTGACTTTGTAAAAGGCTGCAGTAACAAGGCGAACACACTGGGATGCTTAAAAGATGACGGGGACAGACGCAGACACACACGCCAACCACAACCACAGAATTCTAATGAACTGATCCAAAGTATGTCAGTGTAATTTCTCTTTTACAGCAAGAATAGAAACCGTCAGAAAACCACCAGCTACAAACAAGCGTCACTGTCAGCCACCTTCATGGGTTTCATTCAGACTGAAGGCTGTCGGTTACACACAACTGTCTGTATTGTATCTCTACTGTGTAGGTCTGCAGTGTCCTCCTTGTTTATTTGAACTTATAAGCCCGTGTGTGTCTCTGAGTTTTCCCTATTTTTGTCAAAAAAGAATTTCCTGTGCATTAATTATATTAATTAGATTCTGGTGCTATATGATTATAATATATAGAATTTCAACTAAACATGAATTATTTACTAGTGAGGATTTTGATGTATCAATGAATACCCAGGGCAATAAGTTCTCAACTTCTGCAAAAGTGCATTTTGACCAACAAAATGATTGCAAACAATAACCTTTATGATCAATGATATAGCATAAAACAAGCTGAAAATTATCAGGAGAAGACGAAAGAAACACTTGACACTGGAAAAGGAAGCTTTTTGAATTGATCGAGGTTGGGGTATTAATATTTTTATTTCAGTCATTTCAGGAAGTGGACTTTGTCCAAACTTCTAGGACTGTAAAAGTTTGTATATTTGTATGAGAAAACTCTTAAATCTCATTTATAGAGAAATGACTCATAAGCAAAGCTTTTTGATCTTAATCAACTGCTGCTTAAATTCACATCCTGAATCAAAGTGGGAACTGAGAATGAATCAGTCTCTGAGCTGGTCTGGATACTCTCCGAGAGGGTTTGGCGCAATGATTGCTCTTTATCTTTAACCACATCTTTACACTGACTTTTTAATTGAGCAAAAATAAGATTTGGCTTGCAGCATCCTGTTGTTTTTCTCACCTGAAAGTGGGAAGGACTCGTCTCGTTTCAAAGTTCTCAGAGGGCAGAGTTTCACTTTGACTGGCTGCCTGGCTCTGATGCGAATTTACGTCTCTCATTTACAGTCATCTAGAGAGAATGTACGTGTAGGAGTGTGTGTGTGTGTGTGTGTGTGTGCGCAAGTTAAATGAGAGTAGATGGGTGTACCTTTGTATAAACTGTATTTAAGCGTATGCAGTTCTAGTTGGTGTGTGTGTTTATACCGCAGTAAAACAGTAATTTAGAGCACTGTCTACTGTAAACTGAGCATTAAGGTAGAAAGCCTTCAGTAAACTTAAAATACGACTATAGTCTGACTATGTGCATTTACAGGGTTATAAATAAATAACATTTGCATGTTTGAAACTCTGAGATAGTTTCTGCACATGCATGCCTTTGTGTGCAGGTGTGTGTGTGTGTGTGTGTGTGTGTGTGTGTGTGTGTGTGTGTTTACCTTGGTGAGGTAGTCATGTATGTTAAGTGTGGCCAGCTTGGTGAGGTGTCCGTTGAGGCCCAGGGCCATGAGGAAGCCTGCATATTCATTAGCCAGCTCAGGGCTTTTTGGCTTGTTGTAGGCTATCCAGGCCGAATCCACCTAAAAAAAAAACATAACAAAAAGGCAAAGTCACATTTATTTGTACAAGAACAAGGAGGATTTTTTAGAGCAGAAGAGAGAGAAAGTTTACAAAGCAAACATGAACAAGTGGGACCAGAGTTTCTATGAATGTGTCTTAATATTTCCAAATTTAAGACGTTTTAAAATTGTTTCAAGGAGTCATGAATAAATACAATTTCAAGTCAATTAATTTTTCTTGTATAAGTAGTATAAGTGGAAATTTCATGAAGACTCGAAGCATACACAGAAAATTTCATAGAAACAGGCAGGGCAGACTGTAGAAACAAGGCAATGATGAGCTGCATGTTTGTCAAACTGAACAAAAGTCCTCATGAGGCAGGGGTGAAGCTGCTGTTTCAAACTGACCTGTGAAGCAGGGGCTATTTTGAGTCCGGCAGCTACTCCGTTGTGAAAGCTGGGCCAGCTGGTCATGTTGGGAGGAACATCAATGTTCCCGCTGTTCAGATCTACCATGGTGTTCCTCGGAGGGGCTCGGCCTGGGATAGAAGAATAAAGATACACAGTCAAATCTACAGAACCTCGACACTGTTCAAGGCCTTTGGACATTTAAAGTGTACTAAGTAGCTTTTAACATTTCTTGTATGTGTATGTATATATGTGCATATGTGGTATATTTTCTGGGGACTTTATTGTCTATTTTTACTGTGAATTATATGTTTTACTAAGATGCTGAGCATATTTTTCTTCTCTCAATATGTATTAAAAGTATGGCTTCTTTTACCTGATGATTCTGTTATGGTATATTTAGGTGGTTTAGAATCTATTGCACATATGAATTATACTTAGAGGGCTCATTATATTTGCTGCAGGGTTCAGGTAACCCCTTTGAACAGGTTCTTGTAAGATGGGTTTCTAAATTTGTTTCATGTCTGAAAAAGGGCTTGCGCCAAAACATCACACGGTGGTGTACTGATACATGTTCATAGGAACTTTATCTAGTGTGCAGACATTTTTTTCCATTTTTGATTGTCCAGCTGTGCCACAGAGCAGCAAGAATCTTTCTTTGCCAGTTTGTTGATGATTTTATATTATATTGATGTGCCCAGTTTCAGTATATTTATATTGTACATGTGGTTAGTTATTTATAAACTAGCGTGAGCAGGTCATGTTACCTGTCAGGTTGAGTTTTGGGACAGGTAAAGGTTCAGTCGGCACAGGGTGATAGGAGAAGAGAGTGAAGAGCCCTCGGCCAACTGGAAGAGCCATGGTCCTCTGACACAACTGCAGGAGTCTGGCAAAGATACGGAGACGTGAACAAAAGGAGAGCAGGGAATTAAAACGAGGGAAACATTACAGACTCAAGAGTCAGAATAATCTATATAATTGACGGGAGGTGTAGGCCAGCCTTGATTACAGCAGGAAACTTAATGATTTCCCCTGAGATAGAGTCAAAGAGGGGACAGAGCTTGAGACAAACAAAAGATGTACACAGAGTAAAAAGGAAAGTCAATGAATTAACATTTTTGAGAAAGACAGACTGATCTGAAATTATATAAAAGAAAGACAAAAATCTCAAAGAATTGAAAGAGGCACCAGAGGACAGAATAATATGTGCTGTATATTGGACATAATTGTATATGTCTTTTAACAGTGTGACACAGACAGTCAGGACACACACATACTATAAACATTAAACTCACTTGTTCTCTTTCTCCTCTATGTACTCGTGGTCAGAAACCTCTGGTAACTGGACTACACTGACCCGGACCGGTCTGGAGCTCTGCAGAAGCCTCCTGACCTCCTGGACCCTCAGATCTTGACTCCAAATTAGTCCTGTGACCTGGAGGAGAACATTTTAAATTCTCACTGAGAAACTCCTCTATCTGTGACACCTACAACAAGCCTTCTTTAGATAACTAATAATACTGTTTACTGCGTCTCTTACCTCCTGAATAATGTCCGACATCCCGTCTTCCTCCTCATCTGCTTCTGTGGTCGCAGGTGGCTCCAAGGACAGACCTGAACCTACAGACTGGATGCATTCACATAAACACACATAACAGTTTTATCTCAACAACCTCAGTGGTTTTAAGATTTATTCCAAAGATGAATGGCCATTCATTTGAGGGGGAAAACAGCTACTGACACAAAAATATTACTGGTATGAAGGCAAAGCATTATTTGGTAACTATTAGAATTACAGGTTATCAGGATGCTGTCAAAAGTTTATTTTGAAATGTGCAATTCTTAGTGTACTGCAGACTAATTAATGTAGTTATTAAGTGTGTAAACTTAATTTCCATAGCAATGTTTAAAACCACAGTTTAGAGATGATTTCAATGCAAGAAATGGAAGTTATTGGAAATATCTGCCAGCAATTTGGTGATTTTTTTTTAGGTATTGTGGGAATTTGACCAAGCTGCAAGCCCTCCAAAATACTGCAGGAATGGGTGGAATTTGTGCTCATTTTTTGTGCTCACGAATGTTGTGACCGCAAATACTTGGAGGGAAAAGGGCTGAACTGAAACACTTTATTAGAGCAGAGAAGCACAAGGTCAGTTAAAATAAAATATTATGTTTCGACACTGTTGAGATGAAACCCTTGTCTGACACTGGGTGTTCCTTATTTCACACTCACAGCTTTGCTCTTGGCCAGGGTCATCTTGTGGGCTTGTTTGGTCAGATCCTGTCGCCCAATCAGCAGACAGACCTCCTCTGACCAATCGGAACACGGTTGCTCGCGGCAGCGGTAGATGGCTTCCCTGATGGGCAAAGCCACACCAAAGGGGACCGATTCCAGGTCCTTAAGGGTAAAACCTAAACCAGTGAAAAAAGAGCATAATTTCGAGGCAGCCTCCTCCCTTGAACTTTGAAACAAATGCTTCATAACAGGCAGACAAGCCTTTTCAAAAAGAATTTAAACTACTACTTGAACTCTACTTTTTGTTGTTGTTGGACCTTGATGTGTTAATAATCAGTACATGGAATTATATACAGATACAAACATATTAAATTACTCTAAATATGTAGGATCTACATTCAGATATGTTACTGTATACCTACTAAATGGTAAAAGCTCATTAACTTTGACTTAACTACCAAACTGCAGACATGTGGTCTGACAATGTGAGAGCCGGTTCAGATGGTGCTGTCACTGGACAGGTGTTAATATATAAATCTGCCTTAAAGTGAACCAACGTAGTGGTGATAAAGAGGATGTGGCTTCAGCACATCTTCCTCTGTATAGATGCTATAAACTGAAAAACACACTTAATTGTCTTACCTTCTGAGGTGAGCCAGACAACCAGCTGCTCAGCCAGACTCCCACTGGAAAACTTAACCTTCACACTGCTCTGTCTAAAGTAAAAATCACAGAAATGTTAGTCACAACAATGATTACTGACTATCAAAATTGAAAGAAAAGCACACGTTTCTGGCCTCTAGTAGCACTATGGAGGTTTTTTTTATGAGTGGGTCCCAATTTTGTCTCGTCAACAAGGATGCATGTGCATGATATATGATACATTCCTGCCAGTGGTTTCATAATATTCCACTGATCTACAGGTGGCAGTAATGCACTGAGAAACTCAGTAATGTGCCATCAAAAGCAACAAAGAAGACTGCTAGCTAATAAGCAAGGGTGTAATCAATACAGGGTTCAAAATGTTGATGATAAAAAAAAAAAGGCTTTGCAAATACTTGAAGGAAGGAAATGTATCCAGCAAACACAACTTTGCTTCAATGTTTGGATTATTTGATGCTTTTACAATATGTAGAAACAAATAAACTCAAGGTCCATGATTTGCAGCAATCTTTTAAAAGCAGGATAGCTACTGTAACTATAAAAATAAAATCATAAAGCACTTCCTCTCATTGCTGTGAGATAAATTACCTTCTGTAGTGCGGTTCACTGGCACATGTCTTCTGGCCTGAGAAAGTGGAGGATGAGATAAAGAAAAACAGATGAGGGCGGGAGATTGCAGGAGAAAGAGGTCAACAGATTGATTCATTTGTTCTCCTATATACAACACCTGTAGGAAACAACTCATGAAGCATTACAGCATTTTCAAACCTACACCGACCGGCTGCTGAATTTTGTCCCTACAAAGAATGGCCACTTAAATGGCAGGTTAAATGAAGGTGACATTTTGTTCCTGATGAGTGGAGGACTGCATTCATGTGGGATGACATCTGTTGTTGTTTGGTTTTGTTTTGTCACTTAAAAACGTCAGCATACAGCTGGGAAAAAAACAGTCACTCTTGATTCTCTTGCACCACCCACAAAGTCAATTACCAATTCTGTGTCAGTGGAAAAGAGGCTGACCAAATACCTGCAGTGACTGCTGTCACCTCAGCACTGTATTGTGTTTTTTGTCAAAGCAGAAACAAATAGAGGAAATCAGGTGACTTTGAAACCTGCGTCATCGCAAGCCACCTTTCTTTCTGTGTTACTGGGCCCTGAAGCAAGGAACTATGGGGCTGGCAGGTAATAAGGGCTGGTTGTCAATAAATGTTCACAGGCACACAAACGGTCAAAGGGTTCAGTCAGAAACACACACAGTCCCAGGATGCAATCAAAGACAAGGAAAATGATGTTTAAAGCTAGTCACAAAAATCACACACCTGCAGAGAGCTTGACCAGGTACTTTGATACATCTGTCGACGTGGCATTTTCATCTCCAGTGATGTAGAGAGCATAACTCTGAGGAAAGGGACACGCAAAACAAAGAAGAAGAAGAAGAAAGACAAAGGTAAATACTAGAAAGCACACACCTTGACTTCATGACACAGAGTTACACAATTTGTGGAACTTAATTAAAACTTCCAGTCGTCTACTGTGATTTTTTTTTTTTAAATATGGACACAGGGAACAATATGACAAAGTTGCTCGGCCTGAAAAACGCCTATTTTAGCCAGAATTCAGGGAAAATCAGTCCAACTTAAGATAATCAAGAATTTTGTGCAGTGGATGAATCAGACAGTCAAAGTCTTTCTTTGTGAAACCAGCCCTAGGATTGATATGATTTCAAATGCAGTTACTACAAAGTTACGTTACACTGAAGAAGGAAAAGTTTCAAAATTATGAGACATAAAGTGCAAAAAAGTACCTTCCCAAAGAGAAAAAGACCTAATAAAAATGACAACTGTATCCAAAATGAGCACCTCTAACAGTCTCAATAAAACCCAACAGTGTGAACTTATTATATATTTGTGTTCACCATTGGGTTACTATATCAAACAGTAAAATGTTTCTCTTTGTCCACTCCCCCATGTCTTTATGTGATATATGATTTCTTTCTTTCCTTTTTTTAAGCTCTTTGAAATGTGTGTTAGAATCAGTCTGACCCGAATTTTCTTAAAAACCTGTCATTTAAAATTGTCACCGACAAAATCAAGTACTTAGGAGTTACAATTCCTAAAGACCCTAAGCTAATTTATAAATTGAATTTCCTGGATATGATTGATAAGTTAAAATCCAATATCGAATCCTGGAGACTGTTACCACTATCTCTGATAGGTCGCGTCAATGCAATTAAAATGGTAACTCTTCCCAGATTCCTCTACCTCTTCCAGAATCTACCTGTTTTTTTACCCAAATCCTTTTTTTAAATATTAGACTCATTAATTTTACCTTTCGTGTGGGGTTTCAAAGCGCATCGTATTTCTAAAAAACATTTAACTAAACCCAAGTCAGTTGGTGGCCTCAGTCTACCAAACTTCTGCCACTACTACTGGGCTGCGAATTGTAGAGCATTGATGTACTGGCAAAATGCACATCAAGGTAATGTTACGGCCTCCACCCCATCATGGCTTGCAATCGAACAAAGTCTCCCTGCCAGCTCTTTGCCAGCCCTTCTCTTCTCCTCAACTCAGCCCCTAAACTCTATTGCTGGAAATAACTTCATAATTGCAAGCTCTTTGAAAATTTGGTATCAAATAAGGAAATCATTTAACTTGCCTGAGATCTCCACCTATACCCCTCTCTACCGAAACCACACTTTCCCACCCTCACTGTCTGATAAAACTTTTCTGCTCTGGGTGAATAAGGGTATTGTCACCATTGGGGACCTTTATCTCAATAAGACTTTTGCTACCTTTACTCAGCTGAAGGGGAAACATACACTGTCAGATACGCACTTTTTCGGTTATTTGCAGGTTAGAGATTTCACCCGTAAAAACATTCCTCATTTTCAGTCGTTGCCAGCTCCCATTGAACTGTATACCCTTTTGAATCGACCCCCTGACTCTAAGAGACTTACTTCACGATTTGTTGACCTTTTTACCTCACTTAACCCAACTTCATCCCAACACTTAAAAGAAGCTTGGGAAAAAGACTTAGCTTTGTCAATAAGTGACAATGAGTGGGAATCTTGGTGATATTCACAGATGCTCAATAAACTCAAGACACCAACTCATTCAATTCAAAGTTATCCACAGACTACATTATTCTCGTACTAAACTTCACTCTTTCTACCCTTCTGTATCCCCAATCTGCTCAAAATGCAAATCAGCTGAGGGAACCCTAGGCCATCTTTTTTGGTTTTGTCCCAAATTAAACCAGTTTTGGTCTGATATTTTCAAATGTTTTTCTGAGGTATATAAGTGTAATATTTC
>JAJHUR010132020.1:57833-68690 GCA_027495735.1 Lutjanus campechanus | reverse complement strand
TAATCCTGAGCCTTTCACTTGAAACACTCAGAACAGAATGTGTTTTTTTCTCCCTGCAACAAGTTACCTTCAAGTTGATTTTCAATCAATTATTCCATTTTATTTTTATTTTTAGAAAATCTGTTGTGAAATCAGGCATTTTAGACCACAACAATGACTAGAAAAGCCTGTTAAATCCTGGAGGGACTGAATAGCAACATCATACTAATCAATAATGTCACCCTTTCCCCACCAGTGTTTTTTAATTAAGTTGCCAGCCTTTTTTCCAGCTTTTTTGACAAAATTCACAGATTTTTCAACACTGAAAAAATTCTATAAATATATTAACATGGAATATATCAAAAGAAAGAACAAATCATCAAGTTTCAGACACCAAAAAGGTTTTGTTCTAGCTTCTTCATTTTATTTTTTATAGGCATGAATTGAACATTGAATGTTGGTTTTACTTTTTAAGAATAAAAATTGAGAAAAGTGTTTTTGTGGAATAGACATTTTGAGCAGAATATCAACTTCATGTTTTTATTTATTTATTTTTTTTGTAACTTCATGTTATGTGTGTGACATCACTGTCACCAGTGTGATTAACATTAGGTGTGTGTGTGTCCCGCCCCCCTGCCCTAAACACTGTCCAAGAGGCCTGGGGGCTAGAGCGCTCTCTGTCCCGGCTGCGGCGCAGGTCCAAGGTGCTGTGGTGTGAGAAGCCGAGGCATGGTGAGGAGGTCCGGGTGGTCCCTGCTCTGTGCCCGGGCTCTGCGGCCGGGTCATGATGCTCTCTGACCTGCAGATCTGCAGCTGAGCGCTGATGTTTTCATGCTAGACACCACCATCTTATTCTTCTGCTGCTCAATTCCAGTGGATCCCTTCTTTTTAGAGTGACATATTTTTGTCAGATGATGCATCACAGCGTCCCCTACCACCTCACAGTGAAAACAGCTATTGAGCAGATATCTCGTTAGTGGCAGGGAAAGAGTTAAATTAGGGATGAGCTGATGAGACTCAGTATCCGTATCAGTCTGATACTGGCCAAAATGAGTGGATCGGATATCAGGAGGGAATAAAATGTATAATCTGATATGATCCATTAGTCTACTATCATGCAAATGCTTAACTATTGGTGGTTCTGACGAATCAAAAATGCTGCTCAAAGTTCTGTGTGTGCAAATAAAAGGAAGCAGTAGTCTCGCAGAACTGAGTCATGTTATGGGGTGTTATGGTGGCGAGGTTAAACAAAGTGCATCCATTATTATAGGCTTAGTTGTTTAAGAGAGGGGGGAAAAAAAACATATCGGGGGTCCAAGAAATTTCCTGTAGACAACACTGTATTTTCCCAAACCAGGAAGATGTGACAGGGACGTGTCTTTTCCGTGCAGTGATGTAGCTTTTAAAGAGTTCGTGTGATCATTTTATTATAAAATAATTGATTACATGACAGAAAATTAGATCTGGTTGTAACATTGGTGAGTGGAGCTATTTTTCCCAGTTTGTCACCCACAAAGAATGTCTTACTCACGTTGAAATAATGGAAGAACAGGGTATGTAATGCTCGGTTGTGGTATGATTTCTGATGTTAAATAGGCTATAAAAACACATGATTTAACACACTAATGGAGCATGATAGCCATTTGGTTTCCTCATTAAGTTTTCTCCACTTCACCGTTGCGTATATCCCCTCTGATTTAATACAACTCAAAAACTAAAGGTCTGCTTTGATGTAAGTTGATATTTATATTTTATATTAGATAAGATACAGTAGATACAGTGGAATATAAAGATTGTGGCAGTCCCGAGGTGTTATAGTTGGTTCATTTTAAAGGAATATGCTGGTGGTTTTGCATGTTTCAGCTCATTAACTACAAATTACATATACTACATATTACTGCTAATCGTTTTCTAAAGCAAAGCACATGGTTTTAGTTTCATTCCCAACCATTTCCCTCTCACACTGTATATAAAATCAACTTGCAGTGACTTGAGACGTTTTATGGCTTTGTAACGTAACTGAGAGAAGGGGCTGTTTATTCTTGTCGCAAGTGGTAATTTTTCCATCCACGGAATGATATTTCTCCCTGTTTGCTTTCTGGGTCAATATTCATAATCTGATGCACAACAGAGCCTTCAAAGGGATAATGCTAGGCTTTCAAAATAAAAGAGGAATGTCCCACTTATCCCCAACAGCAATGTTATATGAACAAACAAGAGTAATGTGGCAGAAAGTGTTGTTTTTGGCAACATATATGAGAAAAAATCGTTGAATTTATATGTGGAAAAGTCACGACCCGGTCATTCATCGCTATCAACTCCTCATCGCACTTCACCACGGAAAACAGCCCCCATCTCGGGCAGTGAGAGCCGTGCGTATTTGACTGCATGTGCACAGACTAGCGTAATTACAGTAACACCCCAATAATACCATATAAGGCTGCACTTCCTGCCTCATATGTCAGGAAGTGTTGATTCATGACAATGGAATCAAAGAGAAAAAAGAAGTTGAACTTGACGCGTTTGACGTCCTGCTTTCAGAGATCCATGAAGGAAAATCTGTCATTTTATCAGCGTCAGCAGTGGAGTTAAAAGACCTGAAAACCACGTTAAAGAACAAATCTGTTCGTACGAGCGGTTCTTGCATGATCCCTAATGTCTTTGTTGTTTTCCACGAGCGTGTTGTTGGTGGTGTTTTTGACAGCTTATGTGAGAAATTCTCTCAATTTACACGTGGAAGTCGCGACCCGGTCAGTCCTCCTTACAAACTCTTCGTGGCACAGAAACAGCATCCATCTCCGGCAGCGAGAACCGAGCAGGTCCTGCTGTTTACTGATGGTTATTATGTGATGTGATTTCAAACAAAAAAAATCATAATGTCCATATCATTTTCCACAGTGGTGTACTAGGAAGTATTTTTGGCAACACAGAGGAAAAAAAAAATCATTGAATTTATATGTGGAAAAGTCATGTCTATGTTCCGCTTCCCCCCAGACAGCCATGTCTGTCTCTGGCAGTGAGAGCCGGAAAGGTCTCGCTGTTTAACAGTGGAGAAAAATCACAGATCTCAACATTATGATGAATGTATCCAGTTCTGCTTATTGATGACAACTTAAAGTATCTACAATACAAAGCTCAGCACTATTTCCCCCCATATTTGAATACACTGGAGATTATTTTAAAATGACGAGTGTTCCTGGTGCTATGGTGAAATATGTAGAATGGGCACTCTGGAGAGTTATTGGGTCTAGAAGGCCACAACTTCATCATCAGTGGCATACAACAGTGTTGGGATCACTTTTAGAGCGATTTGCTGAACAATTGAAACACTGACAGACAATCAAAATCCACCCAAATTTATAGTCTATGATGCAGATTAACACATAAAGAAACATTTTACCTGGTCTTTGGCACCGATGAGGGTATCTGAAGTTCATTCACCCCGCAAGTGAAAACTGCGGAAAAAAAGAAATGATTCTTTTTTTTTCTGTACAATTCATTAAAAATCTAAGACAGCTTGTTCCAGGGAGAATAAAACTGCACTCTGTTCTGAGTTTTCCAACTAACCTTACCAAAAAACACTCAAGATTACAAAAATTCTAATAAAATATACTTTCTTTATAAATGGAGAAGTGTAACAGAGAGGCAAAATCTTTCTGGTGATTAAATGCAGTCAAAACAGCACAAAATTACAAAGTAAAAAAAAACAAAAAACGTACAGAGCAATGATAAATGACATTTTTTTTCCCATACCATGAGAAAAAAAAAGTAAATACTAAAACACTGAGTGTACATGTGAGACATTTCCGCGCAGGACTGCTAAGATTCGCAGAACTCACAGGACGCTATGGTGATTGGTCAAACTTGCAAAATCGCAAGGTCGTGCATTCACGGGGGATTGGTCGAATTTACATTAATTGTTCCGATTGCAGCATCACAGCTTCCTGGCAGGGACTGCCTCTTTGATGAATACCAGGATATGAATATAATTTGTCGTCAAAAGATGGCGACTCTCGTAACAGAGGTTTGGATTCTCGTAACTCCTCTCATCTTTGAAAAATTCTGTAAACCCATATCATTCTGGGGTTTTTTGTTTCTCTGTGCAACATCGCAGCAGGTACTATTAAAGTTACCGCTGTTGGTGTGGCCCTTAATCCAGATTTCAGTCCTTTAAACCTGCAGTTCTGCTGACGAGTGCGAGTTGTGCCATTGCAGAAGAAGAGGACGCAACAAGATGGCATAACTAAATGAGCAAATCTCTGGCTAAGTTTGTTTGCACTGCATTTATAGAATTTTGCTTTTCTTGTTACACCCACATTCCTACCAGTGGTGGTGGAAAATAAAAAATAAAAAGGGCGCCACCTACAGAACAGAGCACCAGCGTGGCAAAAAATCGTGATGCATTTATGGTGAAACAGTCCCAATACCTGGTTTAGATTAAAATTGTTTTATTGTGTGACTTCTGTAGCATGTAGGGCAGCCTATATGGCATTGCACTGTTTTTTTCCACTGGAAGGACACCCTAAAGTGCATTTTATCACTTTTTATCAACTATAAGGGTATCCAAGAGGGCTCTTTTGAGTTTTGTCGAACTTTCCCTTTAGCTCTGTTTTGGTCTCCACCATCTCCGGAGAAAAATGTCTGTTAAATGTCCACCTTTATTTGCTAGCTAGTTGCAAACTTAAGCTGTCTAAAAGCAATACCTTAATTGGCAGCAGTGAAAGTGAACCACAACAATGACCTATAAACCCTATACTATATAAACACAAATCAGAGTGCATTCTTCTTTAACTAAACACTATCAGTAACATGTTTTCAGACTGTATTGTTTCCCATCATGCTTGAAGCATGACAGGCTTCCTCATAACCACCCACTTCAATGTCATGACATTCAGCTAATTTCATTCTGCTGCATAACCACAAAGTAGGAGGTAACAAGTCACAAAGCTAACGTACATACAGAGCACTTTCCCAGACCAGCAGCTTGAGTCCATGTTGTATTTACTAGCGTGACCATATTAGCGGGGCTGCCCTATAGTTTCCATGCTGAACTAAACGCACAGGCTGTTATGTAAGAGAGGTAGTGAATGTAAACAGCACAGACGGGGTCAGCTGAGTGACGCAGCCTGTCACAGATGAGTGCCTCAGGAACATGTAACGTTAAGACCACTGAGTGAAAAGTCGATTCCCCCTCAACACTTCATTATACACTCTGAAATATTGGAACAAGAACTACGGGTGAAATTATTCTGTCATATTCTGGTAATGGACTCCATATGATGGTCATTTTACTAATAAGGCTAAATTATGATTGGCAGGGCAGTGGAAATGGAACTGCTAATATAAATGTTACATGGGCAATCTAACTGAATGTCAAGGTGCTAATAGCTGGAATCCGTCTGACAAGATAAGTAGATCTGTTCCAATTTGCATTCATCACATTTAACAAAAGGCTAGTTTGAAATGTCACTGTTTAACCTGTCAGCGCCATTATTCTACCAAGTCCGGCATCTGTGTGTGAGATCTGAGCGCTCGAGACGTTAACACATTCTTTCCTCCCAGGCAGGAAAGTCACTGTAGTCTCAAATGGGAAAGAGGAGCAGACCAAACCCTATGGAGTTACATAACAGTGTCGTGCTAACCTCTTCAGGCATGCAGGCACTATTGTTGCTTTTGTTAAGCTGCAGAAACACAAAATATACAAAACAATGGAGGAAATTCAAATGCAACCCCGTGTCAGATAACACACGTGTGATGCATGATGACATTCAACAGTGTTTTTATGGCCACGAACTCGTCCTGAAAAGTTGACACCACACATTTTATGCTCAGTTTTGTGGTTTAGCGTTGGGTTTCGGCTGTCAGGCGGAATTTATGGTCACTCCTCTACGCGAGGTATATTTACCAGAGGTGGGACCAAGTCACAAGTAAATCTCAAGTCTTTGCACTCAAGTCCAAAGGCAGCAATTTTTGACATACACATTTTGCATGTTACAATTTGTTTTTTTTGTTTTTTTGTTGACAATCACATAGTATTTTATGCAAACAAAATTATCTTTAGTATCATTTTTTCCAGCTGAAGCTAAGCCCTTTTGGCTTGGGGGAAGGTATCAAGTAGTCAAAAGTAAGTCAAAAAGCTCAAGTCTGTGAAGTCACACCTTTTAAACTTTAACGCTTACAAAAAGAAATATTTGTAGAGCTTGTGCTGACTTGTACTGACTATCATTTGTAAGCAGAAACAACAAAAAATCTCCAGACTCATTTGCCAGTGCTCCCTAAATTGTCACACACACCTTGTCTTCAGTTCTCGGGGCTAGAATATTGAAAGAATTGTGAGGAGGAGTAATGCTGTGTAGCCCCGAGTCATGCTTTGGTGTTATTTTTAGCCCACGCTCTGTTTACAATAGAACCTACACAAATCGGGAGTGGCAGCTGAGTGACGAACAGTATGTGCAACATGTACATAACATACACGTTATGAAAGACACCACTCATCCCGAAACTGAAAGCTCGCCATTTGACTTGAAAATACTTGATACTTTCCCCCAGGCTCAAAGATTTAAACATATGTTGTTTAAAAGCTGTGGATACACAAGTCAGTTAATCTCCTGAACTTTAAAGCTGTTCATTCTCAGCAAGTCGACACTTTATTTCCCAGATCCACTTTGTTTAAACCAACAACATCCAGTCAAGTTGCAGGAGAGAACCATGAACCTAACGTCACGTAACTGAGCTCCAGTTTGAAAAAAATGATACCAACGATCATTTCATTCATGTATACAATAACTTTAAGCTTCACAAAGAGCGGTAAGTTGAGGCTTTGTTGTTGAAATGGCCTAACATTTGGTGAAGAGAGCATTATGACCTGTTCAGAACTGGAAACAAAAAGTTTAGGACTTGGGGCAAAACAACAGACCTCATGCAAGAAATGATATTAATGTTTTGTTATTTTTGCTCTTAGGTAAGAGAAAATTTTGTGCTTGAGAGCACTCCAACCAAGATAAGTAAAAAAAAAATCTTGTCACACTTCACTAAATGTTTGTCCAATGCAAGGAAACACAAGTTTAAAGAATATTTCAGTTATAATGAGTTATAATTATAATTAAAATATCCTTAGTCATATAAATTCTCCTTTAAGTGTTAACAGTTCATATTTTACTAGTCTTTCCACATTTATTTCCTGCCACACAAATTTACTGCTTTTATCTCTTTTATATCACCTTATGTTGAACAGGTAAGGGTTTTAATCTGTTGGTCGGATGAAACAAGTAGTTTGAAGACGCCTATGGAGCCCATAAACTGACATAACGTAATAAAAGGTTATCCAATGATAAAATAAAATAAATGTAAATACATATAGATATATAAAATATAACTAAATTCAATAATTAAAAATTTAATTTAAAAATGTATTAAATATTTTAAATAAAAGTGTATAAAATAGTAAAGGTTTTCCTCTGACTTCTGATCATTTGGTAAAAAATAACAAATATTTGGGTGGTGAAGAACATTTGGTGCATGTGGAGTTGACTTGTCTTATTTTTTCTCTCAACAGAAAATTAAGAGAAAATATAAAAAGGCAATTTAACTACACCTGTCAACCATATTACCGCACAGAAGGGAGCGTGCATCTACTCATGGATGAGAGGCTCATAGCAGTTACAGCGCTGTTACCTTTTGTAACCTTTCGCACCACAAGCTGAGTGCCACCTAGTTTCATGACATTCGAGAGTGTGCGTAGACGTCTCTCTCAACTCACAGCAAAACAAACTGGATTTACAACAGGTAGGAGGAAAGAATGTTTTTTTGGGTTGAACTTCCCCTTTAACCTGTTTTGCCTGCAGTCATCCTGACTCTGTGACGTTCACTCTTCCTCTTTCACTTACGTCGACGCAAGAAACACAAGCTCTTATTTAAATTGAACAGTGACACATGATGACGAGGCGTCATATGATCACCTGACACCTGACGCAGTCTCATTCCGCGGAGGTCAAAAAATAATCCGGGATGTTCTGAAATCTTTGTAAAAAAAAACAAAAAACAGGTCTGTTGGTCAACCACAACATCCAGGAAGGAGTGAGTCTCTGTTATGACCTTTTGTTGCACAGTGCAGCAGCAACAAATGAGTTTTCCTCTTTAGATGAACACTACAGTGAAAAATGACTTCCCTAATTCTAATCAGCTCTTCAAAGGCTCTTTCAATTTTCCCTCTGACTTTAGATTCTAATAAAGCTCTACTGGATGAAAGCAAACCGTCCCCTTATGGAAAAACACCTGATTGGCATTTTTTAATGCTATGAAGAATTTCTCATTATTTCCTGGATGGTTGGATGGAAACATACAGTACCATAAAAGATTTTCTACTTTACCAATTACATGAAAAAATACTTTCCAAATCAGCAAGGTTTGACATGATTGCAAAACAGATGTCAGGCTCATTTTTGAGGACAGTGTCTATTTGATTTACATTTTTATTAAGAAATATGGCACATATGGGAAAACAACATCAGTTTAACGATGACAGTTAAAACAGAATAAATAATAGTAATAATAATAATAGTATCATCAAAGCACTGTACATCTCAAACAAGACACTGACTTTTGAAGTGTTTCCATAATATTAATGGGTGAAACACATGGATAATAGATCATTGCATAGCCATGGAATAGCTATGGTTGGATGATGGCTGGTTGGATTTTCAATGATAATGTCAAATGATGGCAACAGGATCAGTGAACCTGGACCTTTAAAGGGATAGTTCACGCAAAAATGAAAATTCAGTCATTATCTACGCACCCGATTGAAGTTCGGGTTTAGTTTTTCAGTCTGCAAAAGTTCACAGGAAAATAGCGTTGCAGAATCTCCCAAGCAACGGAAGTGACATAAGATGCCTCCATGCTGCTCGTGTGGTGTAATTGAAGTCTCCTAAAGCCCCGACACAGAGCCGGCTCGCCCATTAGGCAATATAGGTAAAGCTAAGGGCGCCGTGGCCTCCAGGGGGCACCACAAAATCGGGAAAAAATTCACCTTCAATATAATTATATTAAAACTAGTTATTACTATTAACTCTTAAAATGGAAAAGCTAACATAGATTCAAATGTAAGACGATGCCCAATTAATATTACTATAAATGATGATACCAAATAAGTTGCTTATTGTTGTATTTACATCTGGCTAGCTAACGTTTTTCCTGCTTTCAATAGTCAATCAAAATGATATTCCCTTTTCACCCCTTTACATATCAGATTTTTAACCCTAGTTGTTCATTGTGTTACAGTTCAAATTGTCTAAAGCATGTTGATTGTTTTAAACTTTACATCAGTGTTAAAGTACACATTATTATTATTATTAATACTCCATAACCTAGCATTCCCACATGCCATATTAAACTGCAGTTTACTGCTTCTTTGCATCTGCTAATCAACATTTCACTGTACTGACGATAAAGTTGTATCTAATCTAATATGCATATCAGAAAAAAATGCGGTAAGGGTATTTATATTTTATTTCAGATTTTTTTGTATTTATTTGTAATTTGTTAAGCATGTAAATTGGGTGACATGTTATCTTATAAATGAAAGACAATGGTAAAAACAATGCTATTCGATTTCTTTTGTAACCGCATGTAAATCGCCGATGGAGGGGGCGCCATATAAAATCTCGCCTAGGGCGCCACATTGGGTAGGGCCGGCTCTGCCCCGACATGCCAAGTTAACTTAAAAAAAATGTTATTTACACCATGTTTTTAGCCTAAATCTTCACTGTAGATCTTTATCCTGGAGCCTCATTCACGTGCACATACACACTGTCTGAACTGTGTGTGTGTGTGTGGTGTGATGTTTGCAAACGGCATGTCAGGACTTTAGAAGACTTGGATTATGCCGGACAAACTGTATGGAGGCATTTTATGTTGTTTTTTGTTTTGTTTTTTCAGTTTGAAAACTGGGCACCATTTACTTCCATTGTTTGGGAGATTTTGCAACACTGTTTTCCTGTGAAACTTCAGCAGTGTTTTGCGGACTAACAAAATAAACCTGACCCTCAATCTGCATGAGGATGAGTAGACAATGACTGGATTTTCATTTGGGTATCAGCCCTACTTTGACTTGATGTTTCTCCATTCAAACGATAACCTGCATTCCATCCTTTTTGTACCCAGATCCAGAGAAAGTGACTATTTATATGGTTTTGCTTGCAGACCATCAAAGCAAATGTTCTCAGAACCTCAGAAAAAAGGTATTCAATAAAGTACTCTATTGATGTCAGTATCACTTTCAGGGTGCTGGTTTTGTAATTTTTTTAAACGATGCCCAACCCTAGCCATTACTGTTTTCCATCATTAACTCGTCAAGTTGCACTGTTTCCGCCATATGTCTCACCCAGCTATCTACACAGGAGCAACTCTCCCCTTCGTGGTTGCAAAAAAACCACATCCAAATTCTCCAGTGAGCTGTTTTAAGTTCTGCACCACTGCCTTCACTACTGCATCACAAATACACGGGGTATTTTAACTGCTACTCTGGTGTGATGTTCTGAGCCGTTCTTATCTTTCAAACAGAATCCTGTGCTCCCTGGTTTTTGAAGTTCGTGGATGAATGGAGGGAACTAACGTTGAACCTGGGGGTTTCCTTTGCCAAACCATAATGCCATGAACTCTGCATGACTTTGCAATTTTGTCCAATCAACTTTTCCGCAAATTTGGCCAATCATCTCAGCTTCCTGAGTGCTCCAATGACCTGACTCAGTGATTCATTTTTTTCTATCTTCTTTTAAAATTTGGCTTACTGGAAAGAACACAAGATTTGTCATTGTTCCTGACATTTATCAATGCTCTGTGCACTATTATGTTTTATAATTCTGTACTTGTTTATTTGAC
>JAJHUR010132020.1:31938-53013 GCA_027495735.1 Lutjanus campechanus | reverse complement strand
TTTTTTGTATTTATTTGTAATTTGTTAAGCATGTAAATTGGGTGACATGTTATCTTATAAATGAAAGACAATGGTAAAAACAATGCTATTCGATTTCTTTTGTAACCGTATGTAAATCGCCGATGGAGGGGGCGCCATATAAAATCTCGCCTAGGGCGCCACATTGGGTAGGGCCGGCTCTGCCCCGACATGCCAAGTTGACTTTAAAAAAAATGTTATTTACACCATGTTTTTAGCCTAAATCTTCACTGTAGATCTTTATCCTGGAGCCTCATTCACGTGCACATACACACTGTCTGAACTGTGTGTGTGTGTGTGTGTGGTGTGATGTTTGCAAACGGCATGTCAGGACTTTAGAAGACTTGGATTATGCCGGACAAACTGTATGGAGGCATTTTATGTTGTTTTTTGTTTTGTTTTTTCAGTTGTTTTTTCCGTTTGAAAACTGGGCACCATTTACTTCCATTGTTTGGGAGATTTTGCAACACTGTTTTCCTGTGAAACTTCAGCAGTGTTTTGCGGACTAACAAAATAAACCTGACCCTCAATCTGCATGAGGATGAGTAGACAATGACTGAATTTTCATTTGGGTATCAGCCCTACTTTGACTTGATGTTCCTCCATTCAAACGATAACCTGCATTCCATCCTTTTTGTACCCAAATCCAGAGAAAGTGACTATTTATATGGTTTTGCTTGCAGACCATCAAAGCAAATGTTCTCAGAACCTCAGAAAAAAGGCATTCAATAAAGTACTCTATTGATGTCAGTATCACTTTCAGGGTGCTGGTTTTGTAATTTTTTTAAACGATGCCCAACCCTAGCCATTACTGTTTTCCATCATTAACTCGTCAAGTTGCAGTGTTTCCGCCATATGTCTCACCCAGCTATCTACACAGGAGCAACTCTCCCCTTCGTGGTTGCAAAAAAAACCACATCCAAATTCTCCAGTGAGCTGTTTTAAGTTCTGCACCACTGCCTTCACTACTGCATCATAAATACACGGGGTATTTTAACTGCTTACTCTGCTGCGATGTTCTGAGCCGTTCTTATCTTTCAAACAGAATCCTGTGCTCCCTGGTTTTTGAAGTTCGTGGATGAATGGAGGGAACTAACGTTGAACCTGGGGGTTTCCTTTGCCAAACCATAATGCCATGAACTCTGCATGACTTTGCAATTTTGTCCAATCAACTTTTCCGCAAATTTGGCCAATCATCTCAGCTTCCTGAGTGCTCCAATGACCTGACTCAGTGATTCATTTTTTTCTATCTTCTTTTAAAATTTGGCTTACTGGAAAGAACACAAGATTTGTCATTGTTCCTGACATTTATCAATGCTCTGTGCACTATTATGTTTTATAATTCTGTACTTGTTTATTTGACTGAGTTTGAGCTCTAAAAAGATTTAGCTTCTTGTGTAACACCCCCCAGGTGCACTACTTCAATTACAAATGAAGCATATTTTGTTCAAAATTATTTATGGACATTTAAATTTTGCATAAAATTATACAAAAAAAAAAAAAAGGTTTTGCCTGATCCATCAAATTCATTGCAAGAAAACACCTAAAAACACTGCAACATGCATCAGAATTTTTTAGAAATGCTGCCGTGAAATCATTTTAGGCCACAGCAATCCCGAAAAAAGGCCCACAAAATCCTGGAGGGACTGTTTGCAACAGAACATTTTTACATTTATTCACGAATGGTGCTTCATTAATAGTACACAGGATGGGCCAAACTGAAGTTTTGAATTGAACACAGGGGAGCCATCATGATTAAAGGATAGTGTAATACTGTCAGTGTGTACTTCCTGCATCAGCAACACATGCGTCTCTTGTGAAATTCTTATCTAGCTTCAATTTGACATTGCCAAGGAGCTGAACTTTAAGGTTGGAGATACACTTACTTTTAACTACATGCTGACATACGCATCATGGCTACCTCGCGTATCCTGGGTCTGTTTGAAGCGTCGGCTGTGCACATCCTCAGAAATTAACGTTAGGCATATGTGATCGCAAACGCAAGGTTGAAAAGCAAATATATCTCCAGCATTACAAGGAAACTGTAAGCCTTCTGAAGAAGACCTTTTCTTTTCTTTTTTCAAGCTCTGCTGGCACACTCCACACTCATTACCGGGTTCAACATCAAGGTAGTTTGTACACCTGGGACAGTAAAAATGAGTCTCTGTCTTGTCATTATAATCAAGAAAGTGTTTCTCTAAAAACCACAATTGGCACACGTCCAGGCACCATAAAGTTTAGGAGCTCCAGGCGGTCTCTGGTTGCTGCTTTTGATAGGCCATGAAAGCCAATAGGAGAAGAAGGAATACTTCATTTGTGACTGAGATATTAACATAAATCTTATTTCTTCACAAAGATTTGTAAGGATCTATTGACAGAATTGGAGTATAATATTCCTAAGAACTGTTGTGTTTTTGTTACCTTAGAATGAGACCGTTGTATACAGCAAGTGTGTGTCCTCTTCCATAGGGCCGCTTATGTGTTTTTTTGTGAGTTTCACAGTTACCGTAGTTTCTTACACGCTTGGAAGGGGAGTGTGAGGGTAGGTGTTTGCAATCTATAGTTTTACCAACTACTGATCTTTTGTTGAGATAATTTACTTTTCTTCTTTAGATAAACTGCTTTGAATTTTAGAAACTCAAAATATTGTATTAAAAAATATTGACTAAATTCATAGGAAGTGAAAGTAAATGTTAAATTTTTAATATTTTCAGTTAAAACTATTCATTTTTTCAGGCACTATAAAAGACAAATCAGGTTCACAGCTTATTGTGACCAATGTTTTTTTTGTTTTTGTTTATAAAACTCAAAGACTGAAGTTTATCTAAACAAGAAAGGTAAATGATCTCAACTTAAAATTATAGGTCAGCAAAACTTTTAAAAGTTTATTTCAAAACTTGGCTCAAAACTCAAAAATCGATTGCAGTGTGTTGCCTTGAAATATTAAGTTGTCTCAACATATTTTTTACAGTGTAATGTCTGAGGTTTTGTAGTAATACTAGGATATGGAATATACTATTGTTTCCCCATGTGCACTTTTTTCTTTTTTTTTCTTTTTTCTTTAAACAAAATTGGAACAGTTTTGAGATTTTTGTGTTTCATTATGGAGGATCATAACTGTCAAAATCAAAAATAAAAAAAATCAACAGAACAATCAGTTAATAAATTAATTAATATGCCATTAAATCCACAAAAAATATTAAAAATAAATGTGGGTATGAATTAATTTATAAAATGTGACATAAATTGATATTCTTGTTTAATTTTCTTATGTATTTATTTACCTTTGTATTAATTTTCCTATTTATTTATTTATTTATTTATTTATTTATTTATTGTTTTTTTGTTTTATTTATTTATTTATTTATTTTCTTTATTAATGTATGTATTAATACATTAATTTATTGATTTATTAATTTATTTCTGTAATATTTTCCAATCAAATCTGATCAAACCATATTAACACAGTCCTGAAGGAGAAGAGTAACTGAGTTTTTAAGTTTTCCTACAATTATTTTCAAACTGTCAACTTTTTTTGACTGTTGCTTGACTGTTGAATTACATAATTTTTTCTGTCATATTTTTTCGCTTCTTCCATTGGTTTGGTATTAAGGTGATCCAAAAGTAACAGAAAGTAATCAAGTTACATTAGTTTAATAATGTGAGGATTGGATTAGGTTACTGACTACATTTTAACATGTAATTAGTTATAATATCAGAATATTAAAAAAAACAAAAACCCTCACAACCCGGGTTACTACCATCCTTAGTCTCCCCTACTTCTACATTTATGAGAGACTTTTTTTTCTTTACACAAGTACCTGTTCTTCTACTTGAGTAGCTTAAAGAATGTGCGAACTTTTGCCACTTCTGCATATAACAGAGTTAAAGCACAGAACATGTTCAGTGTGCTTTTCGACTGACTGAGACACAATATTGGAGCTTCACGTGCCCGTATAGTTCCACATGACTGCGTCTTCTAATTGCGCTCAAGTAGTAATTACCATATTTCCTACAGTCCTTGAACCTGTCATCTGACGCATGGGAAGTAGGGGTGTGAGTGCGTGTGTGTGTGTGTGTGCGCGCGCGCGCGCGTAGGCTGATTGTAGTCTTCTGTACGTTTGAGCGTTCATAAATCTCTGGCCAGCCAATGGGGAGGCTCCTCTTAATCCCGGTTTGGTAAAAACTCGGTGTGAGTCCAGAGGCAGCTCTAATCTGAGGACAGAGTCAGAGGGAGACAGAAGAGGACTCACTGGAAGTTTTTACTTTGGAGATGTCCGATATTTTACAAATAAATCCCATCGTTTTGTTTCATTGAGGAGGTTTAAAGTGATATTCGTCCCAGAAGAGGAGCCGCTGTGCGCCTTTTTTCACTCTTCATCACCGGCTCTTCTGGAGGATTGTGCGCTGCTGCTGCTGCTCTCACTCTCTCCTCCGCACTGTGACTGTGGACATCCCGTCGGGTCCGGTCGTCATGTCCTCCGGTGATGCCTCGGAGCAGAGTCGGCGAGTCAGCGTGCTGTCTTGGGATCAGGTGCGGCGTTTGGACTCCATCCTGGGGGAGAGCGTCCCGATCCACGGCCGAGGAAACTTCCCCACGCTGTCCGTGCAGCCCCGGCAGATCGTCCAGGTGAGACCACTGTCTGTCTGACTGTCTGTCTTTTCATGTCTTCATCAGCCCTCTAGAATAAAAGTCGCCAGGAGCGCGCGTGGCATTAGTGATGGAGAAACGGAATTTAAAAAATCAATATGTGCAGAAACGGTACTTTTACAAGAAAAATGTAACTTTTGTCACAAATGTTGTAGTTTTATTTACTGTAGCTTTTTAGGGTAAAAGTAGCGGTACTTCATCATTATAATATACTCATGATAATATACTCCGTCGTGGAAGAAGTACTTGGATCATTTACTCAAGTAAAAGTAGCAATACTTTCCTGGTTTTGATATCTTTTTAATATACTCGGTAGTGGAAGAAGTACTGGGATCATTTACTCAAGTAAAAGTAGCAGTACTAACCTGGTTTTGATACATTTTTACAATACTCAGTAGTGGAATAAGTACTAGGATTTTTTACTCAAGTAAAAGTTGCAGTACTTGCCTGGTTTTGATACCTTTAAACTCAGTAGTGGAGGAAGTACTCGGATCATTTACTCAAGTAAAAGTAACAGTACTTCTCTGGTGTTGATACCTTTTTAATATACTCAGTGGTGGAAGAAGTACTCGGATCATTTACCCTGGTAAAAGTATCAGTACTTCCTTGTTTGTGATACATTTTAATGTACTCAGTAGTGGATTAAGTACTCGGATCATTTACTGAAGTTAAATACTCAGTCATGGAAGACGTACTTGGATCATTTACTCAAGTACAAGTAGCAGTACTTCCCTGGTTTTGATATATTTTTAATATACTCAATAGTGGATTAAGTACTCGGATCATTTACTGAAGTTAAATACTCAGTCATGGAAGAAGTACTGGGATCATTTCCTCAAGTAAAAGTATCAGTACTTCCTTGTTTGTGATACATCTTAATGTACTCAGTCGTGGATGAAGTACTCGGATCATTTACTGAAGTTAAATACTCAGTCGTGGAAGGAGTTCTCAGATCATTTACTCAAATAAAAGTAGCAATACTACAGTGTGGAAATAATCTGTGACAAGTAAAAGTACTGCATTCAAAACTTTACTCAAGTAAAAGTACAAAAGTATGACCATCAAAATGCACTTAACACACTAAAAGTAAAAGTACCCATTATACAGAATGGCCCTTTTCAGAATATACTATGGGATTATAATCTAATGCTCATGTGATATAATGCTGTAATACAGCTGTGTATCTTTAATAATATATCTTATTGGTTGATAATATTTTGTATTAATATTTTTGATTTTGAAGGTGAGTCAGTAGCTCAACTTACTGTGAAAAATGAAGTGGAGTAAAAGTATAAATTAAGATGAAACTGAATTACTCAAATAAACCTCAAGAGTGTAGGCCTACTCAAGAACTGTACTTGAGTAAATTGACTTAGTTACTTCATACCACTGACTTTATGGTGTGATTGTGGATTCTCTGACTAAAGAAACATTTGTGTCTGTACATCACAAGCCGTCCTTTTCATCTAAGAAACTGTCAGTAAAAAAAAAAAAATCTTTTTGAGGGTTGAAGAGATTCATGTGTCTGACCCCACCCCCACCCCCACCTCCACCCCAAAGTACACACACGCAGACACTCACAAATACACAGTGACAGCCCAACACTGCAAATACTTCCATATTGACAAGCTGAGTAATTAGAAATGACTCTAAAGGTGCATTTCAGATAATATTCAACATGTTCTGACACTTCTTGAAACTTCTTGTGAAAAAAATCTGAAGTTATGTCCCTGCACCGACCTAACTTTCCACAGGTTGTAACCTGTGGTGGCAAGTAATTAAGTATTTTTACTCAAATACTGTACTTAAGTATACTTCTTCTTCATTTCTTGCTACTTTATACTTCTACTCCACTGCATTTCAGAGGTAAATGTTGTACTTTGTATTCTGTTACCTTTATTTGATGGCTAAAGTTACTAGTTACTTTTCAGGTAAAGATTTTTACAAACAAAATATGTGACCAGTATATAAAATATAAAATCAGCTTCACCTCAATCAGCTATAACTTTTAAATACTGTAGGGGAGAATGGGGGCAGTTGTAATTGGGGGCAATTGTAACACATTCAATTCCTCTAATCACTAACAAGTGAGAGTGTATCAACACATACATGTGTTTCTTATATCAAAAGATGATTATGATTATCAAGTAGTGTGAGAATTGCTAAATAAATGATTAAGTAAATGATTTGAATACTTCTTCCACCACAGGCTGTCATATAAATAAGGTTTTGATACATAAGATGGACACTTTCCAGTGGATGTTTCTGTAAAATAACTTGACTTATTGCTCCAGCAGTGTGGAAATAACAACATGAGCCAACATGAGCAACAACACGAACACAACCTTCTTTCTTTCTCTCAAGTGTTGACACACAGATTGCCACTGCCTTTTTTTTTTTTTTTTTTTTTTTTTAACGAAACACATTTGTGCAGTGGTGCTGAGGATTTGCGGCTGAGCTGATTACACTCAAAAAGACATTTGATCACTCACACTCGTAACACAGAGTCGGGATGATCTAAACGCCATGACTGCAGTTTTCCACTAGCTCACTAATGCGTCTGCTCCTTCACAGCTCTCGTGAAAATGAGCGACAGATAATGACTGAGTGAGAGTATATTTACTTGGAATGAAACGTATGGGGAATTGCCTGGGTTGCAATTTTCCTTCGCATTATTTAAATGTCTTTGCCTGTAATCCAGGTTCACATTTCACTTGAGTGATTCATAGTTTCTGTGGTGATCCTGTGGGGAAGAAAGACCCTCACAGACACAACATTTCAAGGGCCTCTATAATCACAGAGGCCCCCACCATCTGCACTGAGCATCCCCGCTAATGTCTTTCCTTCATTACACAATCACGCAGACAACAGGGACCCCGAACATATTTTCCACAGTGCTTTTCGAGAACCTTTCGGAAAGTTAGCCCACTGGTTACCCAGCGTCTGATGAGAGGCACCAAAGGTTTCTCTCCGTCTGTCTCTGGTGTCTGTCCTGTTTGACTGTTACCACGTTAGCATATTGGGTATGGCAGTACCCAAAGTACATAGATAAACATTTTAGTAATCCTGAGATGTTTTTTCTATATAGCCTGGAGATTTTTTAGCTCAGGAAAACATGTTTTTGTCAATGAAGTTTGAATTAGCAGTGCAAATACTTGCTAATGTCTAATGAAAACAAAAGAGCCTTCAGACGAAAAGCTGTGGAAAAGAATATTTTTGGATATAATTATGTGTGTTCTATTAATTTAAAGTAGCCATAGAGAATGTCATTCTGTCCAGCCAGCTGCTGCCAATTAAAGGGATAGTTCGGATTCTTTAAAGTGGGATTGCATGAGGTACTTGTCCATAGTCAGTGGAGAAGCAGCAGGAGTACTGGTGTAGGAAGCTAAGCAATGTACTGCTGATGGCAGGGGCAGCAGTCAAATGTATTTAAGCTACCTAAAAAAATCAATATCAGTTCAAGTGTATGCTATATTTAGAATATTTTCAACACTTTACCTTGCCGTCAGACAGCCTTTTCCAATAAGAAACAGCTGTTTTAAAAGCCAAATATTTGCTCTTTCCAAACTTAGCAGAACACAGGAGTTGTTGGTCTACTGCTGCCTTGATCAGTTAGTATTTCTGTGTTACTCAGTGACTCTGGTGTTTTAAAGTTAGTTCGGATTCACCAAAGTTACATTCACAAAATTTCACCAAAGTTTTTTTTTATACAAGGACAGTATAACCACCATTATATAAGCCTAATACAGCTCTCTCCAAGCCAACCAGACTCCACTGGCAAAAACAGCCATTTTACCCCACAGAAGATGCTGGTCTGCCACTGCCTCGATCGGTCAGTTTGTTTGTGTAATTGTGTGACTTCCTTGTTTTGAACCGTTAGTTTGAATTCACCAAAGTTACACAATAACACAACAAACTAATAACCGAGTAGTGGCAATTCAGTAATTCCTGTGAGATAAAATGACTGTTTTTGCTCAAGGAGTCTGGTGGCTTTGGAGAGAGTGTTGTTTGGCTTATGTAATGACAGGTTCCTGTCACAAAAAGCTACCTGACAGCAAGGTAAAGTGGTGAAAATATCCTAAATAAAGCGTACGCTGAAAGTGATATTCCTGAGTCCTAAGGATGTTCTGATACCATTTATTCCTTCAGGATACCAATTCTGATACCTGAACTTTGCATATTGGCTCATACCAAGTACTGATTTGATACCAGAGTGCTAAGAAACATATTTTTTAAAGACTGTATACTACTAACCCTGCATGATGCTATCATTTTAACATAGCCTGGCTCAGGTTAACCTTTTGCAAAACATAAACAAATACGTAAAGAGGATAAATTCCACAGATCACGACTTCGCCATCCTGGGAAACATGGTGTACAGGATGCTGCTGGGAAGCAGTAGGGTCCTGTTCCGGGGTCAGTAAATTATGGGGAATTGGATCAGTTTATAGACACGTGTACTCAGTGATACCGATAACCAGCATTTCAGTATCGATACTGGTATCGACCACCGATACTGCCTAAGATATTGGTGTCGGATCAACCCTTGGTAGTCCTCCCTGCTTCTTCAAACTGGGGGCCATCTACTGTAGATGGTAACCCCACTTCAAATTATTTGAACTGTCCCTTTAAAATAACCTCTAGTGCATGTCTCAGATTAACAGCTCTGTCAAATGGACCATAACTACTATTTTTTTGATGTTGTAGCACATTTTTTAGAAATGAAATATGCTTTACACATCACTGTTGAGCATTTGTGAATTTCATTAGCGCGATGCACCTGTAAATACAGACTGATTTGCAAAGTCAACACAGCATCACCATGCAGTGACACCATTATTTTGACAGAAATAAAAGCCGACGCCATGTTCTCGGTCATGGAATATGTCAAGCAGGTTTCAAGTCCCCGCAAGTTGATTTTCATACCATATGGACACGAGTGGAAACCAGTGGCTGCCTGGAAGAGAGGGAAAAACACATTCAGATCTAAACCACTATGATATGTTTTGGAAAATGGTTGACAGTAATGTGAGGTATCCGTGATTCATGGTAAATGGGAGACAACATGCGAAACCACCAGTCTGCTCCTTTAATGTCATTTATTTTTAGTCCGTGTGGCAGACAGAGCTGTCTACCTGAGGCAGATAGAGATGAGCCAACGCTTTCGTCACGGACCGGGCGAAGGTGACCGACGGATCATACTCCCAAAGAGCGAGAGGAGCCCCCCCCCACCTCCCCTCTGTCAGTGGTGGGTTTGTCTGAGCGCCGCATTTAAATACCATCTGTTTGTGGTCTGGTTGTGAGTGAGCCATGGGAGCCGTGAGGGAAAACTTTTACTGTTACTTACACCTCTGTGCTCTCCGTTTCATTTAACGCTGACAATCATCAACCCACAGTCAGGGTATTTAGTGACCATACATGCTCCCTCAGCAGGACGTACATGTGCGCAGGCCCTATGTAGCCCTATGTATGGTGTAGCATCACACTGCATGATGATCAACACAGACATCTGATTTGTGTGCCATAGGTTACGTCATGTGTTGAGTGGGTTTATGTGTTGAGGCGGAGGTATGAAGATTGATTCCAGCTGTACAGGCTATCATATAGGAACTACAGTGTCGTGTCTGCAGTACATGTTTGACATACGTCAACCTAAAACCAAAATTACATATTTTCCTCTCATCTGTCTAGATGAAGGATGTCAAGCTCAATTTCATCTCAAGCCTCATCAGCATTATTTAAGATTATATTTGTATCTACTTATCATATTACACAGTTGCCTCTACATTCAATTATGATTGATTTTAGTAATAACTTAATAATTAATGACTCGCTTTGAAAGCAGAATATATTGGCAAGCAGACGTCAAAGTGTACAACTATATAAAAAAAATGAAATATACAAAGTGGTATCACTAATAATGTCAAAATAACAAGAACAGGCTGTTTCAGTTTGTGTAGCCTACAAGCAATTTTTCAAATTCATATTTGCCTAAAAATGATTGATGTAATTACTGTAACCACTACCAGCTACAACCACCTGTCACTGCACTCTAGCCAAGTAGCTGATAGTTTCTAATATTGAGACGCTATCTAGCATCTGCAGACGTGTAGCAGCTAGAAGCCCTCAGTGGATTTATAACAAATTTGGGATGCATTCTGGGACATGTAGTATATGAAATATGTACTACTGGTCTGTTGATTTATGCTGGCTTGTCGGAAAATGCTACCGTAGCACGAATTGATACCAAAGTTTTTTGATTACAAACAGGGGTAAGTGTACTGTAAGACTATAGGGAGCATATTTTAGAGATATCGCCTATAAAGATGTCTGCCTTCTCATGAATATAACAGAAGTAGATTGCACTTGGTTCGCGGTGCTCAAAAATACATTTGAAAAACTCTAATCCACAAACCTTGTTGGGAGCAGTTTCGTGTATGAACTATTTTCTGCCTGCCATCCACCAACCATATCTCTACGCAGAAGGAAGTAGGGTTGGGTGATAGATGTGCTAAATGGCAAGAAATATGACTCAGAAATATGACTAGCTTGAATTGCCTTGTTAACTCCATAAAACACTTTTCTTCAAACTTGACAGACAGAAAAAAAAACTAAAACTCATCAAAATCATCTTGGTTCGTCTTTCCACTGTTACAACAATCATCAACCCTGGTTTGGTTGAAAAGAATCCAGAACTTACCGTGTTAGATGTGAAAATATTCTGACTGTTTTCCTCTTACTCGTCCTCTCGACTTAGTGGCTGAATGAGAGTGCATCACGGAGCAGCGGCTGTCACTCGTGGAGACCATTAATTTAGCACAATAAAATTACAAAAATTGCTGCCCAAAAAGGACTTGGCCAATCGCTGATAACCGATGTCTTCCTACAATTACACAACCATAGAAGGAAGCGTACATCTACTCATGGATGAGAGGCTCAGCACAGGATGTAAACATTAATGAGCTGAGCTGAGCTGTAACCTCTCTTCTGTTAGTAACTTCCGGCTGAATGGTGATGCAGTTGGCTGGTGTGGTTCGGCCATCTAGTTCCATTATAGAAGGAGAGAAGGGAGACATCTCTATGGCTGATATTTCCAAAATTCCTGAACTCACACCAAAACTACCTAGATGGATAAATACCACCACAGGCCAGAGGAAACATATGTATTTTTGATTTGGGGGTGAACTGTCCCTTTAATTTATTTTTTTTTTAAACTGGAAGTAGTAGTCCACTTTCCCAGATGGTAGAAAGTGGTCTGGATTTGAAGCAGAATGTGAGCAGTGGATTAGTGCCTGTAATAACAGTGGGCTTGTGGGTCAGGCTTGACAACGTATCACTGTGGTAAGTGAAGACCGGTCGCCTGACTCCACCGTGGCCCCCGCCAGGCTGTAAACCAACTCCTCACTGGGCTATTGTTGAGAAAGAGCAACAAGAAGACACCACATGCTCCCAATGCTCCCTCGAGGAGGAACATTCAGTTTAGACTGGTCAGTAATGATTTATATTTGGCAGTTTGCTTTCATTTTTTTGTCCACAGATCAAACAGTGTGGGCAGCGCTGATAGTATCTCCTCAGCTGGGTTTTCTATTCATGAAATTAGAGTTTTGGTGGGTTTTTAAAAAAATGCCAAAGTGGTTAACGCTGCTTCATACTTTTGAAATAAAACTTAACATTGATTTGTGTGCGCTCAAGGCAATAGGAACCACTGAGGACACCAAGGTCTGTATTTGATTCTGTGGATTTTTGGGGGTTTCAGCAACCTGCGGCGATACTTACTTGGACAGTCATGATTTCACAAGTCACAAGTACTGTATGTCTCAGGTCTTTGCAGTCAAGTTCCACGTCAAGTCACAGGCCAAAATTGTTAAGTCCCAAGTCCCTAACTTATATTATTATATCATAATTTAACAGCGAGTTTTCAGCTTCATTGAGTTACGTTACTTAGCTGTTTAGCTAACGTTAGCTAAGCATTAGCTTCAACATACCATTCTTTGTGCACCTTAAAATGTTGGAAGCAATTTTCAACGTTTTACATACTGCAAGTCATTTTTTGGGGGGTGGGTGGGGGGGTGCTTTGACTTGTGACCAAAATTGACCACTTTTCATGTGGACGTCCAGTCAGTGTGTGCTATACTGAGCAAAATGCTGCAAAATCTGATGTTCTTCTTGCCTACGGTGATGTAGGTTGGTCTTAAGGAAGAACTGCAAGCTATTTCAGCTTTCTATCGTCTGCCTCTGGGTAGCCAGGGGGTGTGCCAGATGAGTAGGTTTTGGCCAACATAGTAATAGCTATGGGCTAGGGATGCGTTGCAACATGGGCCTGGGCATCATGAGCTAATGTGCCATGCATCTTGGTACATGTAGGCAGCGCAAGCAGGAGGATTCAAGTTTCTTGGTCAACATAGCACACACTGAGGAATTTATTGCTACAATTCAACCCTTGAGCTGGTTGCAGAGAACCCAGCAAGATGGGGAATAACTTGACTCTACTACTAAATCTCTGTGTTATCACAGTAACAAGATATATGCAGAGAATGACTCCTCTTACCATAGTTTTCATTCTCACCAGTTTTATCTTACATGGCTGGCTCAAAAAAAATCTAATGCAACAAAAGTCTCTCCAAATGGGCTCTTTGGATAAAATCCTATCAAACAAAGTTTTTGGGGTCAAAGACATTAAAATGTCTTTGAACCTTTGAAGCAGATGAACAGGTCCTTCATTGAAAACATCCACCTCACAGGGGTGTAAGAGCATCACGTTTCAGTCCGTTACTCACTCTGGTCTGAGCAAACAGGTGAAATGACCACCCGTGCCTAGGAAACTCAAGGAAGCTTTTTCAAATCAGAGGAAAAACCATCATCATCCCCCCGCCGCCTGCCAAGCTACTGTACAACTGACTGGCTGGGTTAGTTTTGGAGTGAATGCGAAGGTCAGGGACTCGTAACTCCTTGCTCGCTGTCGCCATTTCCTTGGCAGAGGGATCATCTGAATCCCTGCCCGGAGCTCTCATTGGCGTCCAGGGGACTATGGGCTGGTAAATGGCTGGGTCATTTCAAACTGCCATAATAAAAACACATTCAGGCCGCAGCTTAAATGAAATACTCAAGGAAACGATTGAGACTGGAGAAGGAAAGTAGAGAGACTGTTATGTGTCGCCAAGGCGTTGTCAACACCAGACAGTCTGGTGTGTTTGCGGCTCTTTTTACAAGGTTTTTTTTTTTTTTTTTTTTTCGCCTGGACGTCGGCGGAAGTGTCTCCCTTCGCTCGGTTCACCAGGTGCTGGTGCGTCATGTGGGAAATGCGCTGGCCTGTTTTATGAGTGCTGAAGGGAGGGGATGGCGGGGGTGGCAGAGTGTTGCTTCCTCATAAGTTCCTTTCGGGACCCCCAGACAGGCAGATTATGGCGTGCTGTTAACTCGGACCAACTGTTTAAGTGTGAGGTCAGAGCAAATACTGCTGTGGGTTTCCCTCGCTGGATGGTTGAAAAAAATCTGCTTTTCTGCAGTTTTGTCCAGTGCCCTGTGAAACCCCGTGTAATTTCACTCCCCAGAGCATCTGACTGTTTCTCATTGGACTTTAAAGTGGCTCTGCTTTGTATTAACTTTCCTTTAGAGTTCCAGTGGTGTACCAGTTTCATGCTATATCATAGTATGGAAATTTATTCTTATCGTATCATGTAAATTTGTTTATCTACGGCGGCGATTCCCAAACTAAATCCCACGGCCCACTTTAAAATCTGAAAATCTTCTGTGGCCCACCCAAACCTTTATTTACAACTCTGATCAACACACAAGACTAGTCGTCCCAATGACAAGATATAAGATACTATTTGGTGTTAATGTGACAGATCACATGTAACAGGTCACCAAATTCAGTGTAAATTCAGTACACCTGTTAAACTAGGTCAGATAAATGAAAAATAACACATAATTTAATGTTATGGTTTTGTTTTGTTTTTTTTTTGTTCTGATTGCTTTTTTAAAATTAATCATAAATATTTTATGGCACTTTTAGACAAAAAATTTAAATTTTGATATATTTATTTTTCATGACGTCTCGGGCCACCTGCAGGGCCTTTGGGCCATGGCCCAAACTTTGGGAATCACTGATCTATGTTACTGACTCTTACCATATTAGTGCTATTAAAAATATATTTGATTCTACAAAGTTTCATGTCAGTCAGGACATAATATTTTTTAAATTTAATGAAGTGATTCTGGAACCAAAAAAGCCCCTTGTGTTTTTATTTATTGGGGTCATTGTAACTGATAATAATAGTAATCATGTAACAGCCTACTTTATACCATAAAACCATATTTTCTGCGCGTACCATAAAAATATTATATCATTGCAACCCTACTGTTAATATTCTTGAAGCTTTGTCTCTTTGAGAGTCTTTTTCAGGGTTTGGGTGATGAGCAACTAAAGTAAGCCAACTATGTTATTCTTAAAAGTTTGACTTGTTGGCTTTATATATTAAATATACTAATTTGCTTGTCTGATGAAAAGATAGCATTCCATGTTTGTGTGTTAAATATGGGAGTGGATTTGGGTGGGTTAGCCTAGCTAAGCATAAACAGTGGAGGCAGGGGGAAGAAGCTAGCATGGCCCTGTTTAAATTAAAAAATATGCCAGCCAATGCCTTTGAAAGTTGTCTTATTTACACATTCTTAATCCCTAAAAACAAATCTTAACAGACAGATTTTTTGAAAGAGTTATTACTTGACAAACAACAGTTCATTTACCCACTATTTCTATGAAGCATCTTTAGCTAATGCTCACATTGCTAAATGCAGTTGCTAAGCGCAGTTTCTGTACTATAGCTAACCCCAAATCCACATTTCTGTTTGTGCAGGGAATAGACAAGACACAAAGTGTGTACATGTGAGCTTTAGTGACGTTTTTAGGTATATTTTGTCCCTTTGGAGAGAGCTAGGCTAGCTGTTACCCCTAGCTAAACACATTAGACTTCAGCCTCCTGCTTAATGCGATCCATAAATTGGTCTTCTCATTGCATTTTATCGACTGTGATTTGAGGGGGCGTTTTGTCCTATATTTCGCTATTTCTTGGCAAACAACAGTGCTAAAATGTAGATTGCTAGACACGGACACTGTACTGTACTGTACTGTAGTTTATCCAAAATCCACATTTCTTTTTGTGTATGGAATAAACAAGATTTAATACAGTATGTGTGTAAATATGAGCTTCAGTGATGTTTTAGGTGTATTTTTTCACTTTGAGGGAGCTAGGCTAGCTGTTTCCCCTAGTGAAACACACTATGGGCTACCTCAGCTTCTTGCTCAGAGCACAAATATAAAATTGGCCTTCTCATCGTATACTTGAAATGAAAGCAAGTAAGAAAGGCTGAACTTAACACCAGGAACTTTTTATCTGAGATGTAATCGAAACACTTGGCACTTAAACAGCATGTTTTGTTACAAAGATGAGGAAGCTGAGATCACTGTACAGTACAGTAAGTGATGCCAAAGGGAGGGAGAAGAATTTGCAGCATAGAAAATACCTTCCTCATCTTACTTCCTTTTATTTTGTTGTGTCTTTCATGGCTTTAGTCAGCACTTTAATCGCTTGACAACAACAAAATATATTAGAAAAACAATGTCAGATTGAAGAAATTGCCTTAGTTTTACATCACAGTTTTACAGTAGAGCACCATTAATAAAAAGATTTTATTGTATTATGACACTGTCAGTGTGTCAGTCTCTAAAATAAATAGTGATAGAGTTACCTGGCTGGATAAAGGTCTGTCTACATTTATTGATAGATGGCAGGACAGTGTGGCTCAGTGAGAGTTTTCTGTAACAGACAGCTGTGTTTCATATCGCTGCAGAACCGGCCCGTTTGGCTGTTTTTCTCCTTCGAGTGTCATTTGAGTGATGCAACAGACAGGAAGCATAAACATTTCAGCTGCCTGTAGCTCAGCAGTTTTCCCCCAAGCATCACAGCAGTGCTTTTTTCTTGCCAAGGAGCGTTTATAGGACAACAAAGGAATCACGATTTTATGGGAGCCCATCTCTGCCTATGTGAAGCCAAAAAAAAGATACTGTTATGAGAAACTTTACCAAAATAATGACTTAGTATCTCAAATAATGAATAAACTTCTCAAAATAATGAATTTCCTATCAAATGATGACTCAGTGTCTCAAATTGTGTTTGTATTTTAAAATAATAACAAAGTACCTCAAAAAATTAGACACTTTATCAAAAATAATTACTTAGATATTTATTTAAAAAGTTATTTAGTTATCCAGAATTTATGATTTCAAGATAGTAAGTCATTATTTTGCTACATGAAGTCATTACTTTGAGATAATGTCATTATTTTTAGATACTTACAAAGTAAGCTATACAAAGTCATTTTGAGATAAGTAATTGTATTGATAAGATGATAAGTTATTATTTTGCAACACTAAAATATTATTTTAAGATAGTAAGTCATTATTTTGAGACACTCAGTCATTATTACAAGACCTAAAGTAATTATTTTGAGATGCCTAGTCATTATTTTGTTATACTAAGTCATTATTTCAATAAAGTGCCTCATTATAATGACTTACAGGATCATTTTTTCCCTATCGCACTGGACTTCCATACATTTTTCAATATGATCATAGGCCACAAGATTAAAAGTTCTCAGCTGAACTGCTCTTTTTAAAGTTTAGAGCCCCTTACAGCAGACAAGTACTGACTTGTCATTTTCCAAAGTTTATCTCTGTTGTGCTGGTGTTGCTTGTACTTCACATATGGAGAGATGAGTCTACATCAGATATTCCGCTCATTAGAGGTATACTATATATCATGTAGGCCATCGTCTCCCCCGGGTGACAGGATCGCTTTTGGTGGTTAATGACACCACCTTCCTAAGTGGAGAATCACAGCCTCTAAGTAGCCGCTTTGTTGACAAATTGTCCTTCAGCAAGATCCTGAAAGCCTGTGTGCTTCAGGAATCTGCCACCGGCTTTCCCTGACTCTGCATGCAGCGTCTGCCTTCAAACGCAATTACATATCCCAAAAATGCTTAAATCCTGCAGCAATTTTACTGTACAGTGCTTTTTTCTATAATCACACTTTAGTTTTGAATAAGTCATAATGTTTGACTAAATACTCACATTTATTACACAGGATACTTTCTTGGAGTCAGAAATCTGCCCCTGGCTTCCCCTGATTCTGCATGTAGCTTCTGCATTCACCCGCAATTAAATCTGAAAGAAATGCCTGAAATTCTGCAGCGTTTTGACTGATGAAACTGATTCCCTCTATTAACCAGTTTTAGTTTTCATGAAGTCAAAATGTTTGTGTTAAATACTTGTATTTATCACACAGTATAAATCTGCAGATGCCTGACTTTGCATGTAGCAACCACATTCACTCGCAATTCTGAAACTGCTCAAATCCTGTAGCGTTCTGACTATAACTAGTTCCTTCTGTTAAAACATTTTAGTTTCCATTTATCACAGTGCACTTTATTGGAAAGTTATTAGTATTCATGTGAAAGATAAACATGTATGCATCCAGAAATGTATGAAAAGGGCTTTATTTATTTATTGTGAAATTTTAATTGATTTTCTCCTTCCCTTGTCCAGTCATCAACTGAAATGAATTAGATATCCAGGAAAAGTTTATTGAATTCAACATTCACAATAAAATCGGCTAGTGTTCATGCCTCATAATGCTTTACTACTTTCATTAAATCCGTCATTCTATATTATGTTCAAATGGCAGCGCTCCAGATTCTCTTTATTTTGTGTAGCAAGGAGAGAGCAGCTTCCTTGTTGCATGTACATACTTGTGTTTTCTGTGTCAGCCTCTCCTGATTGCTATCTTTTTGTGATACCCATCACTCACTCTTTCTTCCTTCTCTGTATCTTTTAGGTGGTCAGGGCTCGGCTGGAGGAGCGGGGTGTGGTGGTGCGGGACGTGAAGCTGAACGGCTCGGCGGCCAGCCACGTGCTTCACCAGGACAATGGCCTCGGCTACAAAGACCTGGACCTGATTTTCGGCCTGAGCCTCACAGACGACAAAACCTTCCGGCTGGTGAAGGACGTGGTGCTTGACTGCCTGGTGGACTTCTTGCCCGAAGGGGTGTGCAGGGACCGGATCACAGCCCTCGCCCTGAAGGAAGCGTACGTGCAGAAACTGGTGAAAGTTTGCAACGAGACGGACCGCTGGAGCCTCATCTCGCTGTCCAACAACACCGGCAAGAACGTGGAACTGAAGTTTGTGGACTCCCTGAGAAGGCAGTTTGAGTTCAGCGTCGACTCCTTCCAGATCACTCTGGACTCGTTGCTGCTCTTCGACCGCTGCTCGGAGACGGCCATGTCCGAGACCTTCCACCCGACGGTGCAGGGAGAGAGCATGTATGGAGATTTCGAGGAAGCTCTGGGTCACCTTCTGTCCAGGACTATCGCCACCCGTAGCCCAGAAGAGATCCGGGGCGGCGGGCTGCTCAAGTACTGCCACCTGCTGGTGCGCGGCTTCCGACCGTCCTCTGAGGCTCAAATGAAACAGATGCAGCGCTACATGTGCTCGCGCTTCTTCATCGACTTCCCCGACATAAGCGAGCAGCAGAGGAAACTGGAGGCGTATCTGCAGAACCACTTTGCGGGCATAGAGCACAAGCGCTACGAGTACCTGGTGACGCTGAGGCAGGTGGTGGACGAGAGCACTGTGTGTCTGATGGGCCATGAGCGCAGACAGACGCTGGCACTTATTTCCGCTCTGGCGCTGCGCGTTATGGCCGAACAGAACGCTATCCCTGCTCTGTCCAACATCACCTGCTACTACCAGCCCGCTCCCTATGTCAGAGACGTCAACTTCAGCAATTACTATGTGGCACAAGTTCAGTCGCCCATGGCAACGTGCAGTAACTCTTATCAAACGTGGCTGCCTTGCAGCTGAGCAATGACTTTTAGGATGTCTGGAGAGCTTCTGGTTTTTAACTTTACAGTGATGTAAGCTGAGCATTCGTTAAAAGAACATTTCACCCCCAAATCAAAAGTACATGTTTTTCCTCTGACTTGTGATTCTGTTTATCTGTCTGGATTGTTTTGGTGTGAGTTGCTAAGCTTTAGAGATATCGGCTGTAGAGATTTCTGTTTTCACTTGAATGTAATGGAACAAGATGTGATTCAAAGCACCAGAAATACATTTGAAAAGCTTGACACCAAGGTCTCTTTCCAGAAATCATGACCCAGTAACTCAAGTAGTGGTAAAACAAGTAGGAACTATTTTCTGTATATCCTCTGTCAAACTGTATCACCATGCAGAGGGAAACATGCATCGAGTCATGATGGAGAGGCTCATGCTTCTTATTGCGGATGTAAAAATGTATGGCGTCCTCCTCGCCTGAGCTCTAACCTCCCATCCATACTGCCATACAGTTGGCAGTTGTGGTTCAGTAGAAAGAAAATAGTTCCTACTAGAGCTGCAGTGATTGGCTGATTAATTGATCAGTTAATCAAAAGAAAATTACTTGCCAACGTATTTGATCATTGATTGATTTGCTGGTTCCAGCTTCTTAAATTTAAGGATTTACTACTTTTCTTTGTCATTTATAATAGTAAATGAAGAGTCTTGAAGAGAGTTAATCCTTGGATTACTTACTCCCCTTTCACTCACACACTATTAGCCCAGCGTTAAGCTAAGCCAAGGGCTATATGATTGACGCAGCAACTGATGTGACCATTCTAAAATTTTCCATGATGACTCTTTTCATATTTCAGCCTCCTTTCACTGGTATGTTGAGTCTAGGTTGAGTCATTTTCCAGGAAATGACCCTGCAAACTCAGGGCCAGCAAGTCCTAGACTAAAGTGGGGTTTAGCCCATTTGGGAATTTTCCAGGATTGTGCCAGTGTGAAAGCTTTCTTAGCCTACTCTAAAGGCAGTGTGAAAAGCTCTTTGGCTAGACAAAAGCAGTAAGTTGAAAGCGTTAATTTGGGCTCCGGGAAAATTGTGATTTGCACTTTTTGACATTTTACAGACTAAACGATTAATCAATCAAACTTGAAACTAATCAGCAGATGAGTTGCAGCCCCTAGCATCAACATGAATCTGAATCTGGTCATGATTTCTGGAAAGAGACGTTGTTGAGTTATTCAAATGCGTTTTTTGGTGCTTTGAGCACCAAAAGCAGAGTGCCATCATGTTCTATTATATTGGAGAGAAGGCAGACACCTCTATGGCTGATATCCCCAAAATTTGGCGACTCGCACCAAAACAATCTAGATGAATAAATAGCGCTACATCTGAGAGGAATGATATATATGTTTGACTTTATGGTGATCCATCCAGTTAAGAGTGCTTGGGACCTCTGTAGCAATGGACCTTTTTTGGGTTTGAGGCCCATCGTGGACAAAAATGAACTTTTTTTTTTTTTTTTTTTTTGC